>JAOQGK010002225.1:0-20038 GCA_027564095.1 Cellarinelloides crassus
AGTTCCGTACCCTCACCATCATTACTTCAGATCGGGACCATCCTAATAAGATCGGATATTGTCTAACTTTGGTGACTTAAATCACTTTTCGATCTTTTCAGGATCATTCCCACAATCCCAATTGATTCTGAGCGCATTACTTTCCGTCGATGACATAGTGATTTGATACTGCATCAGCGCTCATATTTCAGCCCGTCCCGACTCCGAGAACGGCGGCGTGGTTGTTCAAAGGCAGGTTTGCGGGTTCTTGTTTTCTCGGGTTTTGGTTCGGGTGGTTCTCGAAGTCGCGCAATATCAGTGCGTAACTCTTTCATCGCTTCAAAATGTTCTGAGCGCGCAGCGCGCGCCTGCTCATGCTGCGTCTTGATTTTGCTGAGATGTTTATTTTTGAGTGCACACATTTCATTGCGGTGTCGCTGTCTCGTCGCCAACATTTCAGCTTGGTTGAGATTCAGTGTTTTCCTGCGTTTACCAGTTATCCAGTCCCACAGGCCGGGTACGCCTTTTCGCAGACGGGAGATACGAAGCTTCGCTTCCTGGTCTTTATTTCTGGCAAGGCGCTCAAGAAGAGATTTTTGCTGACGATCAAACTGATTGTCGCTGCGTTCATCCTGAGAACAAACATAGGCACGATTGAGTTTAATCTCTCCCGCTTGTTCCTGACAAAGTTCGATAAGTCGTTCTGTGATCTGCTTTGCGGCAATAACTTGCGCTTCATCAATAGAAGGAAGCTTGTCAATCTTGCCAAGCCGCGCATTTACATCTTCTGATTTTACGCCCGCATAGCTACGCACAGCATAGACTTCGCCTTTGTGGTCCACAGCAACAAAGCCGCGCCGTCCTTTGGCAAGTATATATCCGCGCTCTGCCAAAGCATGTGCAAAACTTGCCTGATTGTCAGACATTGCCCACGCATCCATAAAATCACTTTGTAACTGCCTGATATTTTTCTTGGCGCGTTTGCATTGCTGCCATTGTTCCAACGTGAAATTCTTTGGATCGCGTTCATTTGAATTGATAAGACCGCGTGGCATTTTAAGATCATGTTCGATATGAAGCTCACGTGAAACGTCGCGCAATCTGAGCTTTGTAAATGGCAGTGGCACCGCCTTCATTTTCTCAGCGTCTACACGACACCAGACAACATGCGCATGAGAACGCAGGATACCATCATCTCCACGCTTCCAGTGCCGCACAATGGCCCGTGGTTGATTGCTGAGCTCAAGCTTGCTCTCAATACGATCCGCAGCGTCTACATATTCCTTGTTCTCGATCTCTGCATCGGCAGGTGGATTGATGCTGGTTGAAAAAAGATGCTGTGTGCACTTAGTCGTTTTGCTGATTGCATAAGACTCAGCGAAGGCATCTTTGAGATTATCGGATGCAAATCCGCGCATCTCAACAATCTCCACCCGCTCATTTTCGGGCTTCATGAGATGGATTGCCAGATTATTACCGCCGCCACGCTGATTGCCATGCAAGATCATCCACCCCTCCGATCTTGCACACCGAGCGCTTTCATGAGTTCGGAGCGCATAGAGGCAATATCGGCACAAGCTCGCGAGACTTCTTTTCGTAAAATATCATCGGCGGGGAGCACGCTATTTTCGATTTCTCTTCGGATGGTATGAAGATTCTGAGAAATGCCAGAAATACCAATCTGCCTTAAAACCTGGGCATAGGTTTTTTGCGCACTGTTCAGTTTGGGTTTTTGCGTTTCACTATCGAGATTATGTCCGCGCAGAATATAGTCGCGAAGGTACGTTCCCAGTGATTGCCCCTCAGCAAATACACCAAGTTCGGCATGTTGCCCCTCGGTAAATCGCATTGAAACCGGAGAGGCACGTTTTTTTGTTATAGAATTGTGTTTTGCAGCCGTTTCAAAAGTCGGCTGCACATGTTCGGACCGCTTCACATACTTCATGGCTGCGGCTCCTCTAGTGAGGGCTCGCACTCAAATTCAGTAAGCGCTTCTCCAAATTCGCTGTGCTTTAATTGATGATTCCAGTCCGCTAAAGTGTCAAATAACGCTTCCAGATTTTCGGTATCAAAGTGTTCAAACTTTTTCTCTCCAGCAGCACCATTTCTTTTTCAGGGCCTTGATTTTCCATCATCTTTTCGCCATCTCAACCGAGGCGGGACCCAAGGGAAGTACCGGAAGCAGCAGCGTCTTCCCGGTTGTGTCTTGGTAGCGGCAAGTTCTCTGGGGCGGTAGTTGCAGCCAGAGAGGCGCCAGGACCTGATGCCACAAGGCTTGGACGCGGAGGAATAGCCCTTCGCACCATGCACCCACAGCAATATCCGATTTTCCCCCGAAATCAGACATCAATCTGCGTGGGCGATAACGGGTGCTTTGTGCCAATTGAAGAAGTTCGCTGCCCCGCAATAGCGGGTGTGCACAAGTTGTGCATGGCATCTGATACTGACTGGATTTCTCGAATTCGGTGAACTAACATTGAACTCGAAACATCGTTATCGGTCAAATATCAAAGGCGTCATGGTTTTTGTCTGAGTGATATACATTGGGGGGTGTACGCGTGTGTTTGCGGAGCGTTTATAAGCGTCCAGGTAACTATTCTACGGATTTTTTCCGGGCCACTTTGATTCTGTCTGTGTTCGCTCTGGGATCGTGCAGCACCAGTTCCGGCGATCTCGTCAATGAAGGACTGCTGGTCGAGGATTCCATCGGGAAAATGATGGAAAGTGTCGACAATAATAAAAAAACGAATCTTTCTGCACGTATTCCCAATGAGAAAATCAACAGTGTTCCCCGCAAGCTGACCGCAGCGGGGATTAAAGCGATGGACCAGCGCGACTTTGAAAAGGCGTCGAAGCTGTTCAACGCAGCTTTGAAGCTGGATGTTCGCAACAGTTATCTGCATTTTCTCAATGCACTGAGCTACCACCAGCGTGCGCTTCAGGGAGAAAGTCAGCTTTATGCCCTGAGTGAGCAGGGGTATCTGATGGCGCAGAAGTTTGATGCGTCCAACTGGCTGTCGAAATATTATCTCGGGCTGGCCAAGTTAGACCAGGGCGATTTCCGTGCCGCCAAAATCCAATTCGCGGCGGCGGTTCCTTATCGCGACACCAACCCGCAACTTCTCTACAATCTCGCGGCTGCGGCCTATTACGATTATGATGTCAGAACCGCCGATGCGGCACTGCGCCGCCTGCGCCAACTGAATTTGCCGAATGCGGAATGGAAGAAACGGGTGGCCGCGTCTTCCGCGCTTGTTGCCGTTGCACAAAATATGTCCGGTGAGGCACAGAGCAATTACAGCAACTACGCGGTCATCGCGGGACAGGAAAAATCAACGTGGTTGTCCCAACGCATGGAAAGCTGGGGTCAGGTCCATAAAGCCGTCGCTCAAACGCCACAATCAAAGAAAATCTCAAGGGATGACTCAAAGAATTACTGGGTAGTCCAACTCCCCGGCTCGGCCTCCCCTCCCGGCGCTTCCGATTTCCCTGGAGCATTTCAGACGCCAGATAACAGAGCTGGACCGGAACCCGAAAACCAGGGTGTCGGCGCCGGCTTCACTCCCGGTGACAGCACGGCCGATCCCAAAATGGTTGTCGTGGACGTCACCATCATCAGAACTGAAGAAGACGTCTCCTCGTCGAAGGGCATCAATCTGTTGTCCGGCCTCCAGATCCAGTTTGGTGATCCTCTCAGCGCAACCCCTGGAATTTCCTTCAACAGGAACAGGGTTGAGGATATCCTTCCCCAGCAAAATGATGCGATCAACACCAAAACGCTCACCAAGCTGATCGGTATTCCGGCGATCACCTATTCGCTGAACATCGCCAATTCCCAACGCGGCCGCAACGAGGTGCTGGCGCGTCCGACCCTGGTAGCCAGAGCCGGCAAGACTTCCGAATTTTTCTCCGGCGTCGAGGTGCTGGCGGCCGCGACGTCGGGCGGAGCGGGTGATTCCGTGTCGATAGAAAAAGAGATCGGCGTCAAGTTGGCGGTAACGCCGGAATTCCTGCCCAGTGGATTGCTTCTGCTGCGTGTTCGGGCGGAAAGAACTTTCCTGACCACGCCCAGCCAGTCCGTCGTTTTCGAGTTTCGCCTGGATACCTCGAAGACCGTGGTCAATGCCGACGTCGCCATGCGATTTGGCCAGACATTGATTTTGAGCGGTCTGAGCGAGCGCGAAACCGAAAGAGGCAAGCAAGGCGTACCGGGTGTTCAGAGGGTTCCCGTCGCAAAACTGTTGTTTTCCCAGGAACGCAAACGGTCATTTAAAAAGTCGGTGATGATCCTGCTGACCCCGCGCAGAGCCCAGTTCCTTAACAAGACCAAGTATGACAATCCGGCACGCGCGCGATCACATTCAGAACGCCAGATACGCGAGCTGGAACAGCGCTACCGCGATTGGTTCCGGCCCCTCTCTCACACTGCACGTATCTTCCAGGAGCTGAGATCGAACAGGCTGTATCTGCAGGAATACCGCACTGGTGACATCGCAATTGGCAATTGGAATGCCAGCAACGTGGTGGAAGAGCAAGTGGGAGAAGCTCTTCGACATATATACAAATAGCTGAAACGATGGCTCTCGCGCAGCGCACAGGCGCAAGGAATTATTTTGCAGCCTTTTTCCTCCTGCTGGCTGCCTGCCTGATCCTGCCAGAGCAAAGCCGCGCTCATACAACTTCACGTCATACCAGCCAAGCGCTCCTGAAGGGGAAGGCTCTCGATGTCGGGATTAGCCCCGGCGGCGTAACCTATATCATTGGCACCAAAGGGAAGGCTTGGCGCTGGGGAAGTTCCTTCGGTGAGGAATGGAGCTATGTTGGCGGAAATGACTTGCTGCGCATCGATAGTGGTCCCGACAACAGCCCGTGGGCGGTAGATCGAAACGGCGGGATATTTTTTCATAATTCCGCCTATTGGGAACAACGCGGCACGGGAGCGGTAGATATCGGGGTCGGACCAAAAGGTGTGGTCCTGGCGCTGTTAAAGAACGGCCAGATTGCTGGCTGGAAACCCGAAAAGAAACGCTTCGTAAAATTTCTTACCGGAAAGGGCCGCCGCATCGACGTGGATGAGAAGGGCCTGCCGTGGATTGTCAATCATGAAGGGCGCCTGGCGTACCATACCGGGAAAGCCTGGCGGGTTTTCAACACCAAGGCCCGCGATGTCAGCATTGGACCCGACGGCTCTGTGTTCGTGGCCCGCGACAATGGAATAGTCGCTCTTCATCTGAACTCTGCCATTTCTCAAGAGGTTCGAGGGTTTACCGGGGTCGTCTCAGTTTCGGCAGGACCAAAGGAGCATCTTTGGGCCGTCCGCGAAGACCAGACAATCCTGTCAATGTCGCTGTTCAAGAAGGAACGCGGAGTTGAGCCTCCAGCGACGGCGGGTGGACCCGCAAGGTCGACCATGGCCAAAATTCTGAACAAGCAGCGTAGACGGCGAAGTAGCGTCGATACCTCGGCCATAACCAGCAATGCTCCCTTCGAATTCGTCCTTGTGTCCGGCATCCGGGCATTTGATATTGGCATCGGAGCCGATGGGAGCGTGTTTGCTTCCAACACCAATGGCATTTTCAAACGGTTCAGCGAACGCGAACGCATCTTCCTGACTTTTCCCGGTCAGATAAGCGCCGTCGCCGTAAGCGCACAAGGAAACCCCTGGGGCGTCACTCTTGGCGGTGAGGTCTTTCGTCACAACGGAGCCGACTGGGAGGAGGTTTTTGGTGCATTCAAAACAGCGCGCGACATCGCAATCAATTACAAGAATGCGGTGTTTATCACCGACGTCGATCAGACGGTTTTCCGGTTCGACGAGAAGGCAAACAGGTTCATTCTCTTTCCAAGGCTTAAAGGCGCAAGAATTGCTGTAAATCCCAAGGGACTGCCTTGGACAGTCGATCTCACTGGCGCCGTTTTCAGGTGCGATACCGATGCAGGCTGCACGAGAACGCCGGCACCACCAGCCTTGGATATCAGCATCGGCCCGGACGGGTCCATTTTCATAACCTCAACCGGTAACGCTCTGCTGCGTTACAACGCGGTGGAAGAAAAATTTGAGTTCCTGCCGAGGATTGGCGCCGGGGTGCGCGTGGTCGAGGTCGGTCCGCGGGGCAGGCCCTGGGTGATCGATGTCAATGGGCTCGTGTTCGCGAGCGGGTTCTTCAGGCGGGATGAGACCGATGACGCACAAACGGCGCGAACGACGAGGACCGAAACCTCGGATGTGCCGACGATCGTCTTTACCAAAAGCCTTGTCTTACCGCGTTACACGGACGTCAAACGCAGAATTGCGAATGCGGACACTGTGCACTCGTCGAGAGACGGCCAAGTCGTGGTCACCGCGGATGATGGCGCTATCTGGCGCTTCAACAAATCGAAGAAAAGATTTGAGAAAAAATCGATTTCCGCCCCCCTTGTTGGTCAGACAAGCGGGCCTGCGGTTCCAATAACCGATATCTCCCCGGACGGCAGACTAGTGTATCTGGAACCCGATATAGGGCTATCAAACACGGTCCACAAAATCTTCCGGCAAAAGAAGATTAATCGCACAGGTGTGGAACAAATCGCCACCATCACCCTGAATAATATCAATCAGGATGCCCGGATTCACGTCGGTCCGGAGGGTACTTTGTATTTCTCGATCATTGAAAACGATCCCCCACCGGGAACATCACGCTTGTTCAGAGCGGAGGACGGACGCAAATCGTTTGAAGAGATCAACCTGACAGCAGCGGGCATTGACCCGGTCGCCAACTTCCTCGAGCTGTCAGGTGGCGGTTTCGTGAATTTGCTTCACAATGTGTTCTTCAACATCAGCAGCGGCAGAAGCACCATTCAAATTCTGGATGACAAAAAATTGGAGAAAATATTCGAGACCAGCCAGGACATTGATGGACTTGCCTCAAATGAAAACGCTTTATACGCTTGCATCGATGAAATATTATCTCGTTTCAATGAAACGAGAAAAAAGTTTGATGGAACCAACATCAGATGCCTGAATATTACAGTTACTCCGGAGGAGTTGGTATTTTATATCAAGCCATAATCCAGATGATTTTTTGAGCGTATTCCAGAAAAGTGTGTGCGGTTTTCGGATAGGAATACGCGTTAAAACAAATGGTTAGGGCACTTTTCACGATATCTGAATCGTGAAAAGTGCCCTAAATGGTTGAATGGAAACCCTATTTTTTTAGAGTATAGACGAAAAATATATGCCAGAATTATGCAAGAATATTGTGTGGGATTGCGTGTGGGAGTGATGAGTTAGATGCTTTTGTTGATGCCGCTGCGAGCGGATTCATGGCTTGGGAAAATCTTTCAGTTGTGCTGCCAAGGTCTAGTGGCAGTCCTCTTCTGTTTCGTCCTGTTGCTATCATTTCTCACATCTGCCTCCTCGCAAAATTCAAATCTCAAATGGCAACGGCTGCCCGGGGCGGCGCTGGATCTTAGCCTCAGCCACCGGGGGCATATGTGGTCCATCGGCACAGACAAGGCTGCCTATCTGTGGGACGCATCAAACAAGACATGGACGCGCTATGGGCAAAGGCGGGATTTTGCGCGCATCGATGGCGCCGAGGACGGCAGCGCCGTGGCGGTCACCGGCGCTGGCAATCTTTACTATACAACCGGAAAGGCCACCGGAAAAACCAAATGGGTGCAAGCGGGCAACAGGGTCCGCGATATCGGTCTTGGCGGAGGATGGGCGTGGATCACGAAAACCGACAAGGTCAGCGGCGGCGGTCAGGTCTGGCGCGCACGCGATGAACAAAACGGGGACTTCAACTGGCAGCGGGTTCCAGGCGGAATGGTCCATATTGATGTCGGGCCCAATGGTAATGGCTGGGGCGTCAACGATCAGAATAATGTTTTCCAGTTTGTAGGTGGAAAATGGAGACGGCACGCGGTCAAGGCGACCGATATCGGCGTTGGCGGTGAGGGAACTGTCTGGATCGTCGGCACCGACATCGTGGACAGTGCAGGTGGCGGCACGCTCCATCGCCGTGATATCAGGTCGAAAAGATGGATCAGGGACACCCGGCGCCTTCGCACGGTAACCGCCGGGCCGGCCGATCAGCCAGCCGGGACCAGCAGCAAAAATGAAATATGGGACAAGTCCGCAAGGATCACGACAGCCGGCAAGACGGGGCCAACAGATAGCGGACCGGGTGATGTAGATGTCGGCGGGCCTCCTAAGCCCGACCCCGGGATGCGGCGGCGGGTCGTCACCAAGGGTTCGGGAAACTGGTACAAGCTTCCTGGCATCGCTGTGGATTTGGGGCGCAGCCATCGGGGGCATATCTGGGTCGTCGGCACCGACGGTTTTGCCTACCGGTGGGACGTTCGCAAGAAGAGATGGGTGCGTCACGGGGACAGTCAGAACTTTATACATATTGACGCCGCCCCGGATGGCGGCGCCATGGCGGTATCCACCAGTGGTGATGTTTATTTCACCAGCGGCAAGACCACGGGCAAGGCTCGTTGGACCAGAGTGGGAAGCAAGGCCCGCGACGTTGGCATCGGCGGGGGCTGGGCCTGGATCACCGGCGGCTTGCACGACAACACAGCTGGCGGCCCGATCTGGCGCGCGCGATATGACGGCTCGGGGAAGTTCACCTGGCGGCGGGTTAGGGGGAGCCCTGCATCGGGTCTTGAGCACATTGATGCCGACGCAAATGGCAATGTATGGGGCATCAACGACGCCAATGAGATCTACCGGTTCGATGGTGGGAAATGGAAAAAAATTGCCGGCAAAGCGATCGATATCGGCATCGGCGCCGACAATACCGTCTGGATCGTGGGGAACGACATTGTCGATCAGAAGGGGGGTGGCAGGCTCTCTCAGTACGATGCGCGAACCAGGAAATGGATTACGGAGGGCCGGCGCCTTCGCTCCGTGAGCTCAGGGAGCGGCGGCCATCCGGCCGGGACAAACCAAAACAATGAAATCTGGGTCAGGAATTTCATTGATGCGCCGCAAACTAGAGGCAACACTCTCGCCCAGCGCAAAAAGACCCCCCAGAATCTTGCCCTGCGCAAAAAAACCTCCCAGTCTCCTCAGTTTCGCTTGCGCGGTCACGCTGCGCGCGCCGTGGACGGTAACACCGACGGTAATTTCAAAAATGGATCGGTAATCGACATCCGCTCAGGCAATACGCCTCCCTGGTTGATGGTGGATCTGGGGGCCGTCTATCGGATCGACACGGTTCGCATATATAACCGTACCGATTGCTGTGGCTCCCGGTTAAACGGGGCGATTGTCGAGGTCTCCAACAAGGGGGAGTGGGAGCGAGGGAATGCCACTTTCAGTGGCACGGTCAAGAAGGCGCGGCGGATTATTGATTTCAAGGTCGCAAAGACCGGGCGCTATGTTCGTGTTCGCCACACGACCCGGCGGGTTCTGGGCCTTGCAGAGGTCGAAGTCTTTGGCCTGCCGAAGCCGGTGAAAGCCACCCCCGCGAAAGTCGCAGGCAAAAAACCGGTTATCAAACTTCCCCAGGACTGGACCAAGCTTGCCGGGCAGGCGCTGGATATGGGCCTTAGCTCCAGGGGGCATATGTGGGTTATTGGCACGGACAAGGCCGCCTACCGCTGGGACGCCGTGAAGAAGGCATGGGTGCGTCATGGAAAGCGGCAGGATTTTGAACGCATTGACGTTGCCGCAGACGGCGGTGTAATGGCGGTTTCGACCAGCGGCGGGCTGTTCTTTGCCGGCGGGAGAACCACGGCAAACTCCGAATGGGTGCAAGTAGGCGGCAAGACCCGCGATGTCGGTATTGGTGGGGGCTGGGTATGGATCACCGGCACAACCAAGACCAATGGCGGCGGTTTGACCGCGAGGGCACGCTACGACGGATCGGGAAAATTCAGCTGGCAGCGGGTTAGCCAAGGCCTTGTCCATATCGATGCCGGCGAAGATGGCAATGCCTGGGGCGTCGATGACCAAGGCGATGTCCAGCAGTTCACCGGCAGGAATTGGCGAAAGCGCGGAGGCAAGAAAGCAACAGATATCGGTGTTGGCGGTGACAACACGGTCTGGATCGTGGGCGCCGACACAGATGATGCTGCAGGTGGCGGTACGCTCTACCGGTTCGAGATGGGTAGCGGGCGCTGGGTTTCTGAAACTGCACGCCTGAAGAGCGTGACCGCGAGCGGTTACGGACAGCCTGCCGGGATTAACAGTGCCAATGAAATCTGGGCCAGGGATTTCTCCGGCGGACCGGTGCCCGTGGCTGTTGCGGGTGGCACAACGCAACGGCCCAAGGGCAAGACCGCAAAGATATCGGAAGTGGCCGGCGCCAAGGCAAAATTGCCCGAAGGCCTGAAGGATATGACCCTTGAGCAGGTCAAGACCGAGAACGGCTTTACCACCGGCAAAGTGATGCTGAATGGCAACCCCGCTGTTGTCGTCACCTATACGCCAAAGGGGAAATCCGCCCCCAACACCATCATCTGGCACAAGCGTTTCAAATTCTCCGACTATATGCCTGACGCCGGTGGAACGCCGCTGGACAAGATCGGCACGCTCAATAACACGACCTTCGTGATTGTCCCAAAGGCAAATGCGAACACCAAAATTCCACCTGCTGTGGTCGCCTATCTGGATGGTTTGAGAGGCGGAGACGGGAACGCCTTTCCCCGTGACAAGACCCTCACAGAGGGCGTCAATCTGGTGGCCGGGTTCGACACCGCCCAGATGCCAGGGATAAAGCAATTCACCTCCCTGTTCCGCCGCAAGCCGAAGAATTTCCTTCTGGCAGGCACGGTTGATGGCTCCATCTTCAAGAATGTGAAGCAAACTCCTGTCAAGCCAACGCCCTCGCCTGACCCGGTGGACATGGCCAAGCTCGTCAAAGTCTATGGTCAGACGTTCCTCAAGAACCTGGTCCTTGAGGGTGAAAAACTACCCAAATTTGCAACAGGCCCGCTCACCTATACGGATGCCAAATATGAAGTGAGCGGCGAGGCGGGCACCATCCAGGTGGGGTTTGAAGTTTCCATGGAGATGGAAGTGAAATCTTCTCAGGGCGGCACGGTGACGTTTGACGCCATCCGCGTCGATTATGACCAGGGTGAAAAGACGGTCACACTCACAGGCGATGTGGCCGCTGAAGAGATGAAAAATCTCGTGTCCTACAGGGATATCAAGGTCGAGAAGCTGACCTTCGAAGGCGTGAAGCCCGAGGGGCAGCCGCTCTCCCTGATGATTGATGGCAGCGGTAAAATCAAATCCAAGCCCACAGATTTTGAGATCACGCTTGAGGAGCGCAACAACAAGTATGAAGCGACCCTGAAACTGAAGGGTGAATTGACGCTTGCGGAAATTCTCAAGCATGTGTTCCAGCGCGGTGCACCCCCGGGGTCGGACAAAATTGCCCTTACAGAAGTGGAGATCGGCAGCGGATATCAGGCGGGCAACGTATCGCTGGCGGGAGAGAATGTCAGGTTCGCGACATTTCAACCGAAGAACCAGAAAACCATGGTCGCGATTGAACATCGCGCCCTGCAGCTTGCCAACTATCTCCCCCAGCTCGCCGACACGCCCGTGAAGAAACTGGGCCTGGGCCGTTCGGTGTTCATCGTTGTCGGGGACCTAAATAAAACAACCACCAGCGACCTGCTCGGCCCCACCCTGGAAATATCAAAAGCGGACAAGGATAACCTTCTGCCTTCTCATATCGTGGATATGCTCGACAAGCTGGAAGCCGAGGCTACAGCCAAAGCCTTTGGCAAGAGTATATACCCGCTCACCTTGCGGCAAAACGGGACGACCATCGTCGCCCTCTACACCACGGGTAAAGACCAGATTTCCTCCGACGATGCAGATCAGCAAAAGGTCCTAGACAGCCTCGACATCAAGGATGACACCTATATTTTGAAAGGTTTCGTCAACAAGGACATGATCCGGGCTGCCCGATACGCGAAGAAACAAGCCGCCGGATCTGGCAAGGGCGGTAGCAGTCTTCTCCCCCAGGTGGTTCTGCCTCTTCTGGACGGGCTCGATATCGGTTTCCCAATCCCCGCATTTCAACCGCCCAAGAGCAAGGGTCTGATCACATTTTCAAAAAGCAAGTTCAGGTTTAAGGGCATCGACGGCAAACTCGAAACCTTTGTCTCCAGCGGCATGTCGGTCAAGTTGCCGGGCTCCACCAAGACCGGCGTTAAAGCCATGGACATGGTCGGCAAGGTCAAGCCCGTGGTGCTCAAAGAGAATCTGGAAGTGGAATTCGCAGCGACAACCCAACTGACCGGCACCCAGGCGGACGAAACACCATTTGCCAGATTGAAAGCCCTGAACGATCCCGACGCCGAGGAGGCTGTCAGCGGCCTGGTCCCGACGACCGAGCCGACACAAGGCTGGCAAAAGGCCTTTGGCATTCCCTTCCTCACAGTCGAACAAATGAGTGTTGGAGGGTCCTTCACCGATGGCGGGACAACTGGTGATGTCAAGGTCAATGTCGGCATGCAGACGATTGTCGCAGATCAGACACCGGGTCAGCGTCTTGTCCTCAAGGGCGAGTTGCTCGTCACTGAAATTCACGAAATCGAAGACGTGGTGCTGGAAATCCCCGGCTCGGTGAAAATTGCCGCTCTGCCGGGTATCAAGGATATTCCCGGTGTTAACGCACTCACATTCACTGACGTGAAGCTGTCGCGCTATGAGCTTGCTGGTCAGGTGAGTGGACGCGGCGCCACCTTGGATGGTGTATTGTCAAGGGACCCCGAGGGTAGTGACTATGCGCTTTACCTGGCGGCTAAAGATACAAATCTGGGCACCTTCTCACAGAATTTCTCAAGGAAAATCCCGAACATCTTTAGTGATTTCCCCATAAAGAGCGGGGTCATGGTCGGCTCCAACATGGAGACGCAACAGGCCATCAAGGTCGAGGATCTGTCGGAGCGCGCGCAGGCGCTGTTTGAGGACATTGTCGCGGACGAAGCCGAAATCACGATTGCCAAGGGCTTAAGCGTTTTCACCAAGCTGGAACCTGCTTCGGTCACCGACGCAAAACTCAAGAAGGTGTTCGACAATCTTGGTCTGAAGAAACCATTGCTGTTTGAAGGTGCGATCGAGGACAGCGGCGGCAGCGCCACCCCCAAGGTCCGGTTGGCGGCAAGCATTCCCAATTACAAGATCCCCGGCGTTTCAGACAAGATTCTGGAATTCACCGGGAGTCGGATGGTCCTGCAAGATATCGGCGACGTTCTGACCGGATCGGTCGAGGGCGAGATGACGTTCAAGATCAAGGGTCAGCAATTCAAGCTGGAGGAAGGGAAGGTCAGCGCCGCCGTTGACGGAAAGGACAAGGAAGTTGTTGTCACGGGCGCTTCCACCAAAGAGTGGCCCAAGGCATTTGGCATACCGTTCCTCACCCTGAACCGGCTGGAGCTTGACGTAACCGTCAAGACAGCCGGCCCCGATGTCGACTGGGGCATCAAGACCAAGAGCGTGCTGAACAAGGGGAAACCGAAGGACGAACAGACATTCGATGCGAACGGTAAGCTTGTGGTCGAAGAGAACGTGGTCACCGACATTGTTCTGGAATTGCCTGGTGAGGTGTGGCTCAACAAACTTCCGGGCATCGAGAAGATCCCGGGGCTCAATCAATTAACCTATAAAGACGTGAAGCTCTCGTTCTACGAGATTGCCGCCAAGATCCGGTGGCCGAAGAATAAAACACACGTGGACGGTGTCTTTTTGAGGGACAAGGACAGCGGCGAATACACGCTGTACGCCGCGACTGAAAATGCCAAACTCAGTCATCTCTCCAGCAAGATCCCGAAAACCTTCGCAGATTTCCCGATTCAGAAGGGGGTTGCTGTCTTCAGTACTCAGCCCGAGGCGAAGCTCAAGATCAGTGAACTTCCTGAACGGGTTCAACCGCTTTTCAAAGGGTATTTTACGCAAGACCCGGACAAGGAGCTCTCCATCGTCAAGGGGATCAGCATTTACACCGTGCTTGATCCCACCAAACCCAAGAAGGGCGACCCTTTCTGGGACCTGCTCTTCGGCAAGAATGCGTTTAGTTTGGAGAAGGCTGTGACCTTTGAGGGTTCGATCATCAAGAAAGAGCCGGAGCCGACAAAGGTCCGGCTCGTGGCTTCCATACCCACTTACAAGATCCCCGGTGTCCCGTCCGACATTTTGAAGTTCGAAAATTCAGAAGTCGTATTCAGCAATGAAGGCGGCAAGACCGCGGCCATTCAGGGCGAGATGACGTTCAAGGCCCCAAACAAGACGCACAAACTGGACGGGTCGGTCACCTATGTGAGCAGCGGGGGCAACAAGGAAGCCAAGGTCAAGGGCACATCGAAGGGCGATTGGGACAAGGCGTTCGGCATTCCGGGGCTTACCTTGTCCAACCCGACTGTACATGTGGAGAAGAAAAGTGGTGATGCCTCCTCCACCGGTCTCGGCATTCAGAGCCAAGCTGCTTTTGGCGGGCAACAGGTGGATACGAAAGGCGAACTGGCGATAGCCAATGGCAAGCTGGCCGGGGCCTCCTTCACTCTTCTGGGCTCCGTCAGCATGTCATCCCTGCCCGGTTTTGGTAAGATTCCCATTATCAATGAATTCACCTTCACCGATGTGGTGCTGTCGAAGAACCTGATTGCCGACAGCAATCTGATCGCCGCCAAGACCACATGGTCGCGTATCGGACGGGACAAAAAACTCGATGCCGCCTTCATCGAGAAGGACGGCACATTCGCGTTGCTCATGAAAGTGGACAGCTTTTCACTCAAGCAACTGTCAGAGAGCGTGCCTTCTCCGGTTTCCGGCATCACGATCCCCAACAGCGTCGTCGCCGTCAGCAACCAGGATTACGCCTCCTTCGATGTCGCCGGGTTGCCCGAGCCGGTTCGCAAGACAATGTTTGATGACATCATCGGCGAAGGCTCCAATCAGAAAATCAAGATCACAGAAGGCGTGACGGTACTCACCAAATTGGACCCTACGACTCTGCCAAGTGAAATCCGGACCCCCATGGAGAAGCTGTTCCAGATCAAGATCAAGGAACCCATTATTGCGGCGGGTACCATCAGCGGCGTGTTCGGCGGACCTGCCGGTGCCGCTCTCTATCTCCAGATTCCCAATGCGGTGATACCCGGCGGGGGCGTGTTGAAGAAATTGCTGAACTTCAGAGACGTGACGTTCTTCATCCGCGGCGATGAAAGGACCCTGTCCCAGATTGGCTTTGGCGGCACCATGGACTTCAAGACGCCGCGTTTCGACGACCCCGGAAAATCCAAAACGCTGAAGCTTGAGGGCGAAATGTATGCCGATGTGGGTGCCGGCGCACCACCGGCCCTGGCGATCTCGGGAACGATGGCTGATCGTTGGGAGCACCCGATGGGCCTTAGAGATTTCACCTTTGAGGACACCAATGTCACGATCGGCATCAGTGCTGGTTCGGTCGATGTGGGCCTTGGCGGGCAGGCGGAGTTTGAGCGCAAGAACAAGACCATCGATTACTATGCCCTGGATTTGCAGGTGGGGGTCGTCGCCGGCACCATCGTTCCCAACAAGCTCGCCGTGCAGTTCGTCGGCAAGAAGAAGGAAGGAGATAATCTGGTCGACGGCGCCAGAATTGGGCCACTGACCATGATGGAGATGGCGGATTCTCTGTTCCGCAGCGCGCTGACGGGCGGTGCGTCGGAGCAGATCATTTCTAAAATTCAGCCCAGCGCTGCCCGGAGCACCGCGAGAAAGCTGCAAGGGCTGATCAAGAATAAATCCCTGCTCGAAGTCATGCAGCTGAACAAAATTCCACTGCCGCTGTTCTCGGTGCTCGACCCGCTGGTTTATTTCTCGACGCCGGGCGCCGGTCTGCCGCCACGCCCGGGTATACCGCAACCAACGCTGGGTCTCGGCGCGATATTAAAGGGCGAGCTGGAGTTCGACTTGTTCGGCCAAAAAACAAAACTGGCCGAGACGGATATGCGCCTGACGCTCAATGACGGTTTGAGGATCAAAGCCAAATTCCCGAAGAAGAAACTTGGGCCCATCCATGCAGATGCCGATCTCGATGTCCAGGCCGGCCTCGTCAATCTCGGCAGCGCTTCCTTTAACGCGAAGGGCAGTGCCGGGATCGGGGCTGCAGGGCTCCCCTTGCCGGGGGCGAATGCAAGTTTCGATCTGGGAATTAAACAGGACGGCCTGACGGTAAAAATGGACGGAGAAGCCAAAATCATCGGTCTCTCACGGAAATTCGGGCTGGCGGTCGCGCCGACATCGATCGATTTCTACAGCCCGGGCGCGTGTACCTCGCCATTCTCTTTTTCCGCCAAGGCATCTTATGGAGATTTCAAGAGTTTCAATCTCATCAACCTCACGCCAAAGGTCCTGCCGCTCTCCCCGAAAGACCTGTTGAACTGCAACCCGTTGGACCTGGCGAAAATGGCGGCGGCTCTCGCCAAGCCCGCCATTGCTGCCGGCAAAGAGATTGGAAAGGGAACGGTCAAGGCTGCCAAAGCCGCCGTGGAAACTGCTAAAGAAGCTGCCGGGATTGCGAAAGGCGCTGCAACCGAGGCCGGCGAGGGATTGAAGTCGGCGGGAAGCTACTTATCCAGCGGTCAAGCTTTTAAAGATGGCCTAAAGGCTGCCCAGAAGGCGTGGGCCGGGGCCGTTGGCGCGGTTAAAGGGTTGGGTAAGGCTTTGGGTCAATTTGCGGGCGCCCTTGGCGGTGCAGCCAGTGACGTTGGTAAAGGCATTAGCGGTGCAGCAGGTGCTGTTGGCGGGGGCATTGCCGACGGAGCTGGTGCAGTTGGTGGTGCAATAGGTGATGCGGGTGGCGCGGTAGGCGGAGCGATAGGCTTGTCCGCCGATAGCGGTCCGGGATTAGTCGTAGCCGAGTCGGCATTGATGAAAAAAATCAAGGCCGATCCAAACTTTCAAAGGGCTGCGCAAGGCCAGAAAGATCAAATTATAGCGGCCACGAAGAAGCTCGAAGCGGACTTACGGCAAGAAAACAAGGACTTGTGGGACGCGAACCAGCAAAGGATGAACCTCGAACGAAAACGACAGGCTGAGGTCGATGCCCGCCAGGTCGTGAAACAGAAATTGGCTAAACTCATCAAGCTGTCCCTTCAGGAGGGCGGGTCAAAAAACGCGTCGCACTGCCCCCATGGCCAGTACTGGAACACAGGATTGGAGCGCTGCTGGCTCGATGGTTTTGCCCTCCTGAAAACGAAGCGGTGGGTGGATGGCGCTAATACCGTCAAGAGCGAAACCCAGTCCAAATGCATGGCCGTCGATAGCAATGGCGAAGTGTGGAAGGACGGGTGCTCGACGGACCCATCAGCTCCCAACCGGACGGACAAGGAAATCCGTTTCAAGATCGGCAGAGACGGCACCATCCAGACTCCCGGCGGGAAGTGCCTGGGGCTGGACGAGAAAGCTCAAAATTCAGGCAAGTTCGCCCAGGTTCTGGCCGTGAACTGCTCAGGCGCCAAAACCCAGAAATGGAAATTTGATACCAAGGGCCGATTCGTCGCCAGCAACGGGTTATGCATCACGCAGGTAGGCAGGTCCTCGTTAAAGAATACCAATCTCAAACCCGATGTCCTGCGCCTGGCGGATTGTGAAAAGTGGGATCGGGAAACACCCTATGACTGGACGCCCGTCTTCGGCACGCCGGATTATAACGTTCTGGGGGGGAATAATTTTCCGGATACGTTGATGCTCAAATATAAGAGCGGCATCACATGTATCAACGGGGGTATTCCATACAATGCCCAGCCCACTTTCGATAAATGCAACACCAATAACGCCCACCAGATGTTTGCCATCAGCTTCGTTGACGACAAATATTTTGTCATAGCATCGCGCACCTCGAATAACTGCCTCACCGCGCGCCCAAAGACGGAGGGAGGATTAGATCCAATCGTGAGCACGCCCTGTCTAGATAGCGAAAACCAGCAATTCACCCTGGATTGGCCTGGAAGTAATACTGTGCGTCTCAAGAACCGTCAGACAGGCCTGTGTCTGAGCGTTGGTGGACCTAAATATTGGAAACCTGGCGTCTCCCTCATCCAGCATACCTGCGGCTATACGCCCAAAGTCCACTCCAGCAGACAATGGTTCGAAGTTAAATCCATCGACAAGATTCCTAAATTCACCCCGCCGCCGAAGAAGCAGGCGACGCAGGTGAGTCAGGCGGGGGTACAGGAAAATCTCAGAGCCAAATATCTCTACCAGACTGTCCAAATCGTACAGCCCTCCGGATTTCGTATTATGGTAAGTGGTAAGGAGGCGAAAGTTGGGATTTCGGCACAATCGGGCTGGAATTCCATGTTCCAGATAAGGCCGGGCCGGACAAACCAGCCCGGGACTGTTTCCCTGCAGTCGATAGGCCTGTCACGCCCTGGTGGGGAAAAGGGCCCCAGAAATAACCCGCGTTGTCTTGCGAACGTCGTCAGGAACCAGGAGTATTACCTGGCGGTGAACAATAAGGAGACGCGAGGAGGCCGGTTCCTCGATGTCAGGAAGGCCGAGGTCAGCGATACATTCAACCGGGAGGCGACGTTCAAAATCATTAAGAGTTTAGACGGAGTTTCCGGCCGCATCTCGCTTGTATCGACCATACCCGGTAGGAAATGGCCTTATATCGTTAGCAATACGCAAGGCAATGTTTTCATGGCTCCAGGCTCTCCGGCTGCGGCCTTCAATATGATAAAAACCGCAAATCCCTTCAAAGCGTATTGCGGGCAATGAGTGGAGCACGGGCGAGACGCTTTTTGGTGGGGACGGGGAATATCGTCACCCCCGGACTTGTTCTAAGGGGTCTATTCCACCGGCGTTCAGGCTCGCTCGAGAGATAACGGAATGGATGCATGAAACAAAACCGTGACAAGTCCACAGCGCTGAACTGTTTTTCGCCATAGTGACAGGTTCTACACGGACCCCGCATCACGCCGGCTTCCCTTGAACCATTATTGGGTCCTGATCCTTATAGCCAAGCGACTTTATTCTGATAAAGTCGCTTGGCTATAGATGAGAATTAGGATTTCAATCTTGATTCTGATTTGCCTTTAATCTCTTTTTTTAGTCACATCGATTTGGCAATGAACACTAATTGCCTGGATGTTTGTGGCTGGGTTAAATGCACTTTTTTTAAATTGGCATGACCGGCCGTTTGCGGCGTGGCAGGTAGTGCTTTTGGGTTACCGAGAAGCACATCTCACAACTGCCCACCCGTTTGCGGCTCGGTTTATCAGACCCTTTTTCAGCCTGGAACAGATCCATTTCCATGGCGCATTCAAATGGACGCCCGGCAGCCAGTTTGTCATCGATATCTGTCTTGGCGCGGGCCAGGTAGATCGCCGGGCCGGTACAATTTGCATGGAACTCAAACTTCATCCTCCTGCACACGATGATGCAATCGGCTCCGCACTTCTCGAACAGGATCATGCCGGCAGCAAGTTCCGCATTGCCCAGCAGTGCTGCACCAGCCATATCACCATACCAGTTCCTGTTGGGACGCCGGTAAGGCAGCAGAATACTCTGCATGTCACCCTTGCGGTGCACCAGCCGGATACCGGACTGAAAAGCAAACGGCATCCAGAAGAAGCTAAGGAAACGCCGCCAGAACGGATTGAATATCGCCAGTTTTGTGAATCGCCTGTCGAGATAATCGTAATTACGATCGGACCAGATACGATAACGTGCAGCCCAGCTTTGCCCGGAACGGCCATCGTTTCGGCGTATACTCGAAGTTTGCTCCCGAGCGGTTTTCACTTTATTCCCCCCATGCTTACTAAGGTCGAGAGACCCGAAACTTCATTGGAAGAGCAGTACATACATCTACAGCTATCGAAGCTAGATTAACATGCTAACATATTTAATATGATTGGTATTATTTCCTTTAATCATTAGCCGAAGCCAACTTGGAATTACGGTGACAGTTACCTAAATTCTCCCGGACTCTCCCGTATCGCCACCCCCGGACTCTCCTTTATCGTCACCCCCGGACTCTCCTTTATCGTCACCCCCGGACTTGTTCCGGGGGTCCATTCCATTAACGCTCCGGCATGTTCGAGAGGTCACGGCATGGATACC
>JAOQGK010003336.1:0-18496 GCA_027564095.1 Cellarinelloides crassus
ACTCGCTGTAAATCCTGCTGTGCCTCTCTCAAACTCCCACTTATAAAACAATCCTGTTGCAACTACTGCCGAATAACTATGTGTTCCGGCCGTTCCGGCTGTGAATGATGTAATGTCATCTGTATTTGCTAACCAAATTGTTTTTAATCCGCCACGTCTGTTTCTGTCGCAACAAACTACGGTATGTCCTGATGTAATCGCCATAATCTTTTTTTTTATTTATTTATTAATATCCTACTTGGACTAATGATTCATGTAAGAATTGAACACCAAGTTTAAAATATGCTCTCACATAAACTTTCTCTGTTAGGTCATCATAAAACATTTTCATTTCGCCTTCCGGATCGTTTGTATCCGTTCCAACTGCTAAATTTTGCTTTGCTACATAAGCCGCACAATTATCATCCGTAATTGCTCTCTGTGAAATAGCAACGTCCCAATCATACATTGGAATTACCTCTACACCTCGGAAATATACTTTTATTGATCCGTTCACTAATTGAGAAAATCCTTCTGCATTTCCTAAATCTTCAATTGATGTTAAATAACCATCATAAATTGAACGTGTAACGTAAAATGCTTTTGCATTATTTTCTACTCCTTGCAATGCACTCGGTGCCGATGCCCACATCGCACGTAAAGCCACCAAGCTATTTGCCGCTGTAATAGTTCCATTACCTATTGAAACTTTCCTTGTTGTTCCAATCTCGGTATTTGCTTTAAACAATTTCCACCATCCATCTACTGAATCATAGCAGGCTTGACTTGTTCCTACTTCTGCTGTATCACCAAACCAAGCCAATCGAACTACATCACGTGAAATTCCATTTCTCACATTTTGTAAAATGGTATCCATTAATTGTGTGCCTTCTAAATTGAAAACATTGATTCCGTTTCTAAATGATTCTTCAAGATAAGTTCCGAAAAATTCGTCCTGACATTGTGAAACTGCAACACGCATCCGGCCTGCTGTAATTACTTTGTCATTAACTTCAAATGTTCCGCTTTCTGCATCACCACACCCTGTATATTTTTGAACTATACAACTCAACGCATCCGCTGTGTATAAATTCATTTTATATTTAACATTTGGAATTACCCTGAATTGCATTAAATCCGAATCTCTAAAGATTGGTTCTAAAAACAACTCGTTGAAGTTCGCACCACTATATGATGCGGCTATACTATCTGTTGCTACGTTTGCCATTATACTATTTTTTTATTTTTGATTTTAATTTATGCTTTACGTTGTAATGTTTTCACCATAGCATTGAAAAATGCCGCATTTGGATCCACTACTGAATTATCCGTTAATGCCGGATCCCCTGATGCGTTTACATCGGTTTTACCTGCTTTTATTTTGGAAATTTCTTTTGCTTGGTTTTGGATTTCAAGATTTGCAACCTCTAATTCCTTAGATTTATTTTCTGCTTCATCTTCTTTTAAGCCAATTTTTGCCTCTATATCGTGAATTGCATTTTCAAGATTGTCAACTCTATCTTTCAATTCTTCATATGTTAATGCCCAATCCGTAGATTCTGCCGGTGTTTCATCTTCATCACCTTCTGCATTTTTTGGTTGGCCACCTAACATAGATTTAATTTTGCCAAGTAATGAAGCATCATTTAGAACTTCATTTTCTGTTTGCGTATTTTCCGCCATAACTTTTATTTTTGATTGATTTATAATATCTGATATTTTTTGATCCGTAATATTTTGAAATTTCGAAATGTCGTAATTATTCTCTATTTTTAATGGTTCTGTTATTCCATTAATTAATCCTAATTCTAAAGTTTCTGTTGAATCAAACCACGTTTCTACGTCCATTAATTTTATATAATGTTCGGCATCCTGTTTTGATTTTGATGCGTAAATTGAAGCTATTTCATTTCTGATTTTGTCCAAAATATTTGCTGTCTTTCTTAATTCATTCGCATCACCTCCCGACATTGCAAATGGATTGTGAATCATGAACAACGAATTTTCTGCCATCTCAATTTTATCTCCGGCCATTGCAATAACAGATGCAATAGAGGCCGCAATTCCTTCAACTTTCGTTGTTACGGTTTTTGTGTGTGTTTTTAAAGCATTGTAAATTGCTAAACCATCAAACACCGATCCACCTAAAGAATTAATATGGACATTAATGTTTTTATCTTTTACTGATTTTAATTCATCAATAAAACTTTTTGCATTAACATCAAATCCACCCACCTCCGAATAAATATAAATATCCGCTGTTTCCGATTCTGCTTTATTTTGAATGTCAAACCATTTATCCATAACAGCAAAAATAAAGACTATAAAAAAATGTTTTACGAAATAACAGGAATAAAAAAACACCGACTATTTGCCGGTGCTTTCAATCTTGTATTGTATTTTATTTTAATCTCTCATAATATTTTTTTATTTGTTTGTTGCTATATGTAAATTTTTAAATCTAATATTTAAATCTAATTCTTCCTGTTCTCGAATTTCTTTTACTATCTGTTCATTTAGATATTCACCGTTTTTTAATTTCTGTTCGAATCTGTAAAGTTCATTATACATCTTTGTTGTATATCCTTCACATTCTAAAGTAGCTTTGCAATCGGAAATTATTTGCTTTAATTCGTTTTGAGAGTATGACATAATAGTTTGTTTTTTGGGTTTATTAATATCATTAGTCTTATAGACATCCATTGCCGTCAAGACTTGGAAGCGTTCTAAAATTAGTTTCAAAGTGCTTATTACAAAATTCACAAACATACTTTAAATTATGTTTTTGTGTAGTGGCGAAATTGTGCCACACTTCATTAGTAATGAAGTTTTTGATAGTAAAAAACTCAACATCGTTTCTCTTTGTGAAAAATAAAGTAAGTGTCGGTGTAGCGTGAAACTGATTTGTTAAGTCCACTTCTGTTCCGTTGTTAAATGTTTGCTTTGTTAAATACATAATGTTTATTTTGTTTGTTTGTTTATAGTGCAATATACAACCGAATCTTTACAATATGCAACTTTCTTTTACTTATTATATAAAAAAAAGCTATTTAATTCTGTTATTCTCTAACAATCAACGTTTTACGCTCACGTTTTTTGTGATTTTCTTTGATTTTTACCTTGTAATCTGTCAAAATTGTGTCTTTTTTAGTGAATTTTGGCCTGTATTTATAGACAATTCCCTGTATTTGACGGTCGGACATCTCGTATTTGATAGCTAAATCCATGAATGTATGCGTTATGTGTCCTTTATTCACCTTTAATAAGATGTCAAAATCATGTATTATTAAATAATTTCTGATCCGTGTAGGCTCACATAGGCCACGTTCTGTTAAATGATAAACTACATCTTTAGGGGTGGCAAATTCGCCAAATCTCGTTTGGACTTCAATCCAAATAATATCTATAAACTCAATAATTAAATTTATTTTATTTGGTTTTGCCATATTTTGTAAATATTAAACATAAAATCAACCATCTTTTTAGCACAGCCACCACAACCAAAAATGTTTTCTGTTACATTTTTATCGACATATTTTTTAAAATAAGGTAACAACTCTAAACCGTTTTTTCTCGGAACCATCCAATTTCCCCTAATATCTCTGTGTCTAATAAAAATTTCCATCATTCGGATAATTTCAAGTTTGTCCAACGGATCTATTTCATTCGCTATTTCATTCTGTCGATTGCCCACTTTGTCAAAAATTGTTTTCTTATAAATTGGTAATGTCAAAACTAATAAATTATTTTAACAAATATAATAAATGTTTACCATTTACCAACCGGACATTTTCCGTCAAATTCTTTTGTAACACTTGTTTTGGTTTTCAAATGACATTTGCAAAGGTCACATGAATCCGCATTTATTAATCCTAAAAACTTTTTTTTACGGTTGACGCATTTATTACAAATTTTCAACCGCTTCTCCTGTGTTTCTTTATCTACTAAAAACATGATTTAAAATGATATTCGTTGTTCAATATTTTTTACGGTTCGTTGTGAATTTGTAACATCAGCCTCCACCAATAAAACCTGTTGATTGTTAATCTGATTAATTAACGCATCAATCATGGACGAATCATTTGACGCATTATCGGATTTAAAAACCATTCCACCATCCGCAAATTTACGGCCTCCTCCTGCTTCGTTTATATTACTCAATAATGGCTTATACATAGCCGTTGACTTTTTATTTATTACTGCCTCTCCTCCTTCTAATTCTACAACACGTCCACCAACTTTAAATTTCTCACCTCCCTGTTTGTGTGAACGGCCATGAACCATGCCACCACTTTCAAAAAATGAATCATTCATTATACCTCCTAATTCTGCTGTTGGTGGTGCCTGTGCTTTTATTTGAGCAATATTTAACGCTGTCATTACAACCGTTGCCGTTATTAAAATTCCTTTTATGATTGCATCAGCTATTACATTTCCCGTTCCATTTCCACCTAAAATACCCATAACAGAATTTGCTCCATTCATTAATGCTTCCGCAATTGCTAATTTTTGATCCTTTTTAAATTGTTCAATTTTTAAATCCAACATTTCTTTATCAAATGATGCCTGTATTGATTCCAACCTATCATTTTTTTGTTCTTCACTTAGAACTTGGTATTCATTACTATTTTCAAATATGCGGATTTCCTCCTCCTTATTTCCTTCGAGTATTTGTAGCTGTGTATTTAATCTTTCATTTTGTAATGCATTTACTTCACCAAGGATATCCATTACTAAATTCATAGTCATTAAAACAGCCTCAACAAAATCCTCTCCTGTTATTGGGTTGCCATCTTCATCCGTTCCAAATAACGCATCCGTCATAAATCCACTTTTACCATCTTCTCCTAATGAATCTAATTCATTTTGAAATCCTATAATCTCACCCTGTAATTTTTTAATATTATCAATCTGTGCCTGTGTGGATAGGTCGGACGCTTCGGCTGTTTTTAATGCTAAATCTAATTCTGCTTTTGCAACCTTTAAAGCTAATGAAATCCGTTCATGTGCTAAATTGGCTCCTGCGTCCTCTAATTCTTTTAGGACTTTTATTTGTCGTATATCAGAATCTATTTTTTCCTGTCCTTTTTTACGCTCTAACTCCATAGCATCAACATTTCCATTAATGGCTGTGTTTATTTCTTCGTATGTTTCTTTAATTGCATCGTCAACAACCTTTAAATCTTTCTTTGTTGAAATAACTTTACCTGTTGCGTCTATTATTTTTTGACTTGATTCTGATTCTATTTCTGCAATACGCTTATTTCTATCCTCAACGGACATTGCTTTTGCTTTCTCTGAATTTATAAATTCTTTTACATTATTTGCACGTGCTGTAATTTCTTTTTTTAGATCCGCTTCCGCTGACTTTACGGCAATACCTAATTTTTCATATTCAGTTTTTAATTTACCTTTTGAAAATGAACTTCTATTTGTTGATGTGTTTAGACCGTCTAAAACTTCCGCCTGTTTAGAATAAACCTCTGTAATTTGGTCTGATAAACTTAAATTTTCATTTTCTATCCTTTGAACATTCTCTAAATTTCGTGTGTGTTCATCTTCCGCATTATTTACATCTGTGATTGCGGAAATAATACCTGTGGAAGACGCTTCGGCACTTACCTTTCTGTCATCATTCGCATTTAATAAAATCTCCGTTGTGGCCGCATTTGAATTTCGTTGAAGTTCTGCTTCCTTATCTATTTCACTTTGTAAATCTAAGGATCGTTGTAATTCAGAATCCATTTGGTATAAACGATTTTCCGAAGATAACGCCCCCTGTTCTTCAATTACTTCATAAATCTCCGTTCGCCTTTGGAAATTTTCTTCGTCATCACTTAATAAAACTTTATCTGAATCACCTAATTTATTATTTGCGTCTATTATTTCATTACTTGAACGTATACCCGCCTCCGCTCGTTCATTGTCCAATTTTATTAATTGGTCTTTTGTTTCTATACTTTTCTTTTCTGTAACATCTGCTTTTTTCTTTGCATTTCGTAACCTTTCTTCTACTGCTAATTGTTGCTCTATTAATTCCGTTACCTGTTCTTTTGATGACTGCAAAATTATCATCCTTTTAATAGCATCAACGGCATTATTATAACTTGATTCTAATTGATCCACAATAGATTTTTCATCTTGTAAATTAGAAATTGACGTTCCGGCCAATTTGTTATAATCTTCTAAAGCCTCCTCCCTTTCCTTTAGTGATAAGGATGACTTTCTTATGGTGGTTGATAATGCTTTTAATTTTGCTATTTCTTCAACCTGTTGTTTACTATTTTTTTGACGTATTACGGAAAGTTTATCAATGGCCTTTATTTCTTTGTTTGTTGAATCTGTTAAATCATCAATTTCATCCGCTGTTGCTCCTGCTTCTGCTCCAAATGACAATAACATTGATGCTCCAACGGCCAAACCTGTTACTAATAATCCAATTGGATTTGCGGCTATTGCCGCACTAAATATCCTCGTTCCAATTGCGGCTATTTTAACGCCTATATTATAAGCGGCCGCGGCCGTTTTTGATAATAATAAAGATGTAACAAAGGTACCCTGTGCAATAGATGTTGCAAGAATCACGGCCCCATAAGCGGCCGCACCTACGGCTATATGTTTAAAGTTTTTGATTAATGAATTTAACGCACTAAATAATAAAGTGATTCCTTTTACCATAAGAGTAATTGCAGGTTCTAACCCTTCAAATAATGAAATGGCAAAACCATCTGCGGCACTTGATGCCTGATCCAAAGAACCTTGCATTGTATTTCGCATTGTTTCGGCCAACGTTGCCGCTGTTCCTTCTGCTTCAACCAATTCTTTTGATAAAGCCGAAATATCATCCGCTCCGGCAACCATTGTTGCAAATGCTGTAACGGCCCTTTTATCTGTCAAACCTAACATTTCCTCCACGTCCGTTCCATCTTCATAAAGTTCCTGTAATGCAGGCAATAATTCATCCACAGATTTTACATTTCCACCTAATTTCTGAGATAATGCCGACGAAGAATCGGCAAGTTTTAAATATATACTTTTTAAAGATGTTCCGGCCGTTGATGCTTCTAATCCTGCATCCGATAATTTTCCTAAAATTGCTGTGGTTCCTTCTAAAGAAAATCCTAATTGTTTTGAAATCGCACCAACTTTTGGAAATGCAACATTAAATTTTTGTAAATCTAAAGCCGAACTTTGGAACGCTTTAGCCAAAACATCTGTTACATGGGTGGCCTCGGACGCCTCCATTTTATAAGAATTTAAAACTACTCCGACCGTTTGTCCTGTTTCTGCTATGTCATTTCCAAATGCATATGCTAAATCCAACGTGGCGGCTGTCATGCCTTCAATTTCTTCCGGATTAAATCCTAATTTCGAAAGTTCTTTTTGTAATGATGCAACCTCACCGGCTGTAAACGCTGTGGTGGCTCCAAGATTTTTTGCTGTCGCTGTCAACATCTCCAATTCATCCGCTGTCGCTCCACTTATTGCTCCAACTTGGGCCATCTCAAATTGAAACTCAACAAATGTTCCCATTACACGTTGAAATGTTTTAAATGCAATAATGGCAATTCCAATTGCACTTGCAACACTCGTAATTGCTCCACGATAATTTCCAACGTTTCTCTGACTGCGGCCCATTTGGGCGTCCATGGCTTTTAATGATGCTGTATTACTTTTTACTTTTGCTGTTAATGATTCAAATTGTGCTTTATTTTTACCTAACGGATCGGCCAACTTTCTCGCCTGTGCCGATAATCTTGCTGTTTGTTTGGCTATTGCATCATATGATTTTGAAGTATCACCGGCCGCTTTCGCATTTTTTACTAATTCTGTTTTCCCTTTATTTAACTCACCTCTTAATCCTTTTAATTTAGTTTCCGAAGTGATAATTTTAGCATTAAATTTCTCCTGTGATTCTCCGGCACTTTTACCTTCTGCTTTTAATTTCTTTAATTCTGCTGTTGTAGTATCAATTGAAGATTTTAACTTCACCATTGAATCCGTGCCTTCAACTCGAATATTTAAAATTGTGTCTATTGTCGCCATAATTTCTTATTTTTCTTCACCTATTGTTAAACGTGTGTAAAATGTTTCTCTTGTGTGTCCATTATATGGAACGCCCTGATTTACACCTGTCATTACTTCACGTATTTCGCCTGTCGCATCTTCAAAGTAAACTACACCTCCTCCACCTTCACGGAAAATACCATCTGATTTAATTCCAAATGCCGTCCGTCCGTTTGTTGTCATCGCAATATTAGATAATGATTTAGGATTATTGCCATCTCCAATTACAATTTTATTTGAATTTAAAATCTTTTGATTGTTACCAATTGAAATTGATCCAATATTTAAATTATGATTGTTTCCAATATTTGAAGAATTATTATTTCCTCCTCCTATTGGTGGACGTGTGGCATTATCAAAATAATTCGTTGACATTTTTTTACCTGAAATAGTAGGAATGTGCTGTTGTATTGGCAAAGATATTGATTGTGTTCCAACCGTTATTAATGGTCTTAATGTTGGAGCATAAATTCCTAATCCATTTTGTAATTCATCTGCTGAAACTTTTGTTTTACCATTGTAAACCGGTTCTGCATCAAAATCCGTGTGTTGTCCTGTGTCATTAACTCCTGTTCCTGAATCTATATCCGGAAATGAATCTTTTACAGCTCGTGTATTTGAATATTCATATAATTCAACTTTCGTCAACTGATTCGAACCGACTTTATAATCTATAATTTTATTTAAAATCCAATAAGTATCTGATTGATCCGATTGAATATAAATTAATTTTCTGTAATTTAAATTTGCAATATCAACGGGTGTTAATTTTACATATACGGTTTTGATTTTTGGTCGGGTTAACATTCCTAAAATGTTACGCTCCCAAAACATAGTATATAAACCTGTGTTTTTTTCAAATAATCCTAAAGTTCCTTGCGGAACAGCATTTACATATGAATCCTCGTAATTTAATGAAGGATTTGGATATGTTACTGTACCAATATTTACGGATCCTCCGATGCTTCCATCTTGGTCGCAATAAACTCCGGCAAATGGATATTTTTGTTGTGTCGTAAATACATTTGATCCGTCATCACCCCATTTCCAATATGTATCTAAACTTAATCCTTCCGCCTGATTCATGTATTGTTCACCATACCAAATTAAAATCCTCGGGCCGAAATCTGTTACTTTGTCCGGTAACTGCCAACTATATAATGAATTCCAAATCTGTGAATATTCACGATGTATTACAGGAATTAATGGTTGTAGATATGCACCGCTTTCACTTGAAATTGTTTTATCATAAAAAACATATGTTGGTGTAAAAAAATCCGTTCCTATTTTTTGATCCTCGTTGATATATAAATCTCCTAAATTCAAAGAATGGGATCCTAATTCACACACCTGTCCTCTCAACTCATTACGTTCACTTACAAATCCATCCGCTGAATCATTTTCATATGTAAAACACAGATTACGTTTTAAAGCATCATAAATAAATGTGTTTTTATGGTCGGCCAAATGGTCAATTTTATTTGTCCAATCGACTGAATCCGTAATACTAAGGAAAAAATTATCTCTCGGTTCTACGGTAACGGTTTTTGTTGATTCATTCGACTGCCAAAACAAATTAAACAATCCTGTTAATCCGTTTACCAATTCCAATTGCTGATAATCACAAGGTAAAAGCGAATTTAATTCTATTGTATCTCCTTCGCTAATTGGTGGTGTTAATCCTCCACTAAATGAAGCATCTTCACACCTGTATTTCATCTGTGTTAATCCAATTACTTCATCGTCTTCCATATTTGATGAAATATAATAATACCTGATTTCACACACCACCTCATTATAGATAAAAATTTTATCGTCCGTTGATTGAACATCAATCTGAACATCTGAAAATGACAATGTTCGTTTTATATTTTGTCCTGTTCCTGTCGGCAATGGATAGCTTCCACAATAAAAATTAGGATAAAATGGATTTGATGAATTTTTCCTTCTATATGATTCTGTTGCCACAATGTGATACCGATCCGTTGACGCTTTATAATGTATTAAATGACTATTAAAAACGTATGTTGTTCCTCTTGATGTGGATTCGAAACCATCAAAACCTCCTGCCCCATAATCGCACGGCATTTCCGCACCTCCACCTCCGGTTCCCATTAAAAAACTATTTGATGCAGAACCACCATCTGACATTAACGGATCATATGGAGCCACAGGATTATTAACTTCGTATGAATTATCCATTTCCAATGTTACCGAACTATTGAAGAAATAAATTCCTACTTCTGCCGCTTGGAAAACTGCCGTTGACATTGAAACAATTTGGTTTGATGTTCCGTTTTGTATATCACAGGAAACACATCCAAAATTTAATCCTACATATCCGACATTGCCACAGGCATCCGTCCAATTCCATGGAATACGTGTAGGGCCTAAATTTTGCGTTCCATAACATTTCCAATTCCAACCTGCAATTGTTGGTAATGCTGTGGTTGATAATGCTAAAAAATTTGTTGGACTTTCAACGTCAAATATTGGTGTAATATTCTGTGTTGTTATTACTCCACTCGGATCCGCTGTTGGTGTTGTTAATACTAAATTTGTCATCTGTCCGTGATAAGTGTTACCAATCACACCTGAACAATCATTTGGAACACCTCCTGTATTATTATAATATATTGGTGTTTTCCAACCTGTTGTTACTGACTGAATATAATTAAAGGAATGTTGGACAATCTCGGCACTACTTATTACGCCCTCCTGTCTTGGCATTAATGAAACTAAACGTTTAAACCAATCTGTTTCAAAAAAAGTAGAAACAACCGTATATCCTTGGGCCGCAAATATGCACTTTATTAAATTATAAATATAAAATGATGGCTTCATATCTGAGGGCGTTACAACAGAACTAAAATCATCCGGATCATAATAATTCCATTTGCCTGAATTTATTAATGGATATACAATGTGTGTTTGAACACCTCCAATAATTTCACCGGCCATATTAAACTGCCATGTGTTTTCAATAGCCGCTTTATTTATTAATACACTTGTTGGTGCCGCTCCAAAAAATTGTCCTGCTGTGAAATCTATATCACACAAATTCAATTCTGACAAAGCATTTACCCAACGATAGTTTTCGCCAAACACAACACATTCATAAGATTTTGGAATATTATTATAAACCGTTCCTTTAATATTAAATTGTCCTTCTAAAACTAATAAACCATCTACAAAAATCTGTGCCGAATATTCTTCTATATATAAAAATGATTCATATAAAGAATCCGAATACAAACTTTTTAAAATTACATTATTGTTTTTTGTTGCAGGAATAGAAAATGTTTTTGAAAATGAGCCTTTAGAACTTTCCGGATCCTGAACATCTTTTATTGAGTATGTAACAGCTAATGGAAAATCTGTTGTTTGTTCAATATCTAAAATGTGTGATTCCTCAACGGCCGGACTTCCTAATGAAGAAACAATTATAAATTGAACGTGTGTAGGATTATTTGCCATTTTTAATATCTTGGATTTCTTTGGTTGACTGACATTGTAAATTCAAATTCTAATATAACTAAATTGTCATCTGATTTTAATATCGATTGTGATCCGGCTGTAATAAAAATTGAATTGAATTTATATGGAACATCAATTGAAGCCTGTGTTTCAACATTGTCCCAAATTTTTAAACTTGAATCATTCGCTTCACGTAAATATACATCTGTTGATGAAAACATTTCCGCAAAATGTGCCGCATATTCAGGCTTCATAGGTTGTGTTTTTACAGAATAACGCACAGCATTTTCATTTGCCCAATTGGTATTTCCGAATGATTGTGATTCTGTCCATGAATAATATCCAAGTGTTTTTTCAAATTCATCAAATTTATTTCTGACTTTTTTATTATATTTTCCTCGGCTCGTTACCATATCAAATCCACCCATCATATTTTTAAAACAAAATCTTAAATAGCCTACATTTTTAATACATGAACGATCCACTTTGAAATCAAAAATTGTCGATTGATTTACAAATGAACCTCCGCCTGCTACATTTGAACATTGTATATAAGCGAAATATGAAGCTACATTAATAAAATCCGTTCCTTCGCCCGCACTCGCTGTAAATGTGGAAATTAAATCTCTGAATCCTACACATACCGTATGAAGGTTTTGTGATTCATCAACCACCAAATCATGAAGTGTTAATAATCCACCTGATTCATTTTTTGTTATAAAAACAACTTTAAATTCATCATATGCTGAAATGTTTGGAAAAAATGAAAATATAAATTGTTCTGATTCGTGTATTGTTACATTTGAATATTTAGCCGATGTTGTGCTTTTTAATATTGGATAGTTCGTCAATAATCTCCTTGTTTCCGTATCACCTGCGTTTTGGAAAGACAGCATGAACGCATCGAAAACGGAATCATTTCCTCCATTTGATTTTACTATCTGTGTCAACCATTTTTGTTCCGGTGAACCTTCATGTATATAAAAGAAATTTGATAGTGTAAAGGACGGGTCTAAAACTATTAAACCGGTTGTGGAACTTATATATTCACGTTGAAATTTTACACGAACTTTCCATGTTGCTATTTGCTCCCAATTCGCAATGCCTAAAGGATATGGAGCCACGTAATTATTAGCACCTAATTTCCAATTATTTGGTGCATCGTTTAAAGTGTATTTGGTTAGTGAATTAAATATTTCCGAACTATCAAAAATGAATTTGTCCGGACTTGCAAGATTTGGAGCCATTCTATATTTAGCACCAATTTGCGTTTCTGCTCCTGACGTTTGATCCACCCAATAACAGGACGCAATAATATTTGTTGTTGATGCTGTTGTTTCTGTTACCTCTAAAACCAAAGGAATTATAGTAGAACAAATTTTACTTACCTGTGGTTGTATGTCAATTACAATTGCCATTTTATATAATTATTTCAATATTATTTCCTAAGCCATCATTTAACAATTTAACAACTTCGGTTTCATAGATTTTCGCTATTTTTTTCACTTCAAAATTTACTTTCTCGGCTGATTTTCTCACGAATCCTAATTTGCTTTTGTCCATTGGATTTCCATATCCATATCCTCCACGCTGTGTTGAAGTTTGTTTTGTAGCAATAGCAAATGCAATTCCTCTAACTACATTATTATCACTCGCAATTCCTTTTATTTTGATCCAATCCATTAATCCGTCAATGTATTTTGAATTTCCTGCTCCGCTTCTGTTACTCGCATCATACGGAACATTTTCCGCATTTACTCCATATTCAACTACTCTCCAATAAGAATTACCTAATATTCTTATTTCAATTCCAAATTCTCCGATTGGTGTAATTATATGTTGAAACGAATTAATTAAAGATCCGGACGCACTACGCTTTAACGCAATCAACTCTAAACCTAAAATGATTTGTATATCTGTTGCAATCTTATTAAATTTTCCTGTATTCATCTATTCTAAGTGTTACAATATCTGTAAAAATTAAAACTAAATGTAACCTTTAAAGCTAATAATCTGTCATTGGAGGCCTCCTTAGTTCGTGTGATTTGTATTGGAGCCGTCAAAACAAAATCATTTCCCTGTGATTCAAAATCATACCACCACAGATTAAACCAATTTAAAACTTTATCTTCTAAGGTGTCCCATAATTGAAGTATTATTAAATCGTCCCGTGTGGTTGTGTTGTTCAATTGATAAACGGTAAATGTCCAATTTGAATCTGTCAAAATGGTATTGCTGTTAAAGTCTTTTGTTGAAATAGTCATCATTGGAGGATTCATTACCATCAATGGCAATTTTTTAGAATGTATTTCATCAACTTCCTGCGGCCAACCAAAATGAAAACCTCCTAATCCATGTTGATTCACCCACTTCGTTTCCATTAATGTAACGATTGATTCAGAATTTATTACTGCACTCATCTTGATTTCCTTTTAGCGTTTGATTTTTGTTTTGCTTCGTTTTCCATTCCTTTACGCACTTCATTTTCATATTCATTCTGTGCCGCACTCCATGATAAATATGTAAACACAACGTATAAATTTGTTTCTCTAACTGAATCAATAGCATTTAAATCTTTCAAAGTAAATAATCCTGTTTTCGCAACATCATATAATGTATTTAGCCAACCATAAGGTTTCATGATGCTCCAATTATTGGTGGAATGTCGGTTGTCATTTCTATTTCCTGATTTGAAAACGTTTGGATATTTTTCTTGTATATACTTATTTGTTTGTTCAAAAAAAAAACGAACCCCCAAACTTTCTCCATAGTTAAATTTTCAAATAACTTTGTTTTTTTAATTACCTTTTGTTCATCGTAATCCTCTCCACGTTCACGGCAAAGAATAGCCATTTGTTCTGCTATTACTCCAAATTTTCCTGCTTCGTCTTTCTCTGCTAACATATCCAATTGAGCCGCTTCGATAAAATCACCAAATGTGGACGTTTTCATTTCTGCAATCGGATAGAAATATGTTTTTTCGTTATATACAAATGAACGTGTAACACCTTCATCAACCGCCATTTTATCTACATCACCATTTAAAAAATTAGTCATCAATGTTAATGTGTTGGCCATTTCTTTTGCGTCAACATTATTTATTATTGATTGTTCAATGCCTGTTAATTCAGAAAATAGTTTCCGATTTAATTTCACGTTATGTAATCCCCTCTGTGTTTCTAAAAGTTTATTATCCGCTTCGGATCTTGGTGGAGCATCTTCATCAGGTTCCGCAAATGAATCACTTTTGATAATAGAATAAATTTTTGAATAATCTTTTAATTTTATTTCATTCCATTCGCTTGGTAATTGGCAATCAATATCTCCGACTTTTAAATTTATCATTTATTCGTTTTATATAACCACAAAAGTAAAACTTAGTTTTATTTCACTCTCGCAATTAATGGTTTTATCCAAAATACAATATCTTGGTTTTATTCAATTCAAAATATATTCGCATAATTAAAGCATCCGCAATGTCAGGTGAATGTCCTAATAATTGTTTTATTTTATCCTTTGGTGTAATCGACAATTTATTATCCTTATCAACATCATGTTGCTTTACCATTTCAAACTCCATTATAATTTTCTGTCTAATTGACGGATCATTTATATTAATAAAAATCTGTCCATTCATTACCTTTTGTGCAAATTTATAATAGCATTGTGTTTTTAGATTCCTATAATTTTCATTGTTAAATGCTTTGGCATTGTTCACGAATGATTTACAACCTTTTAAAATATCTACGAATCCACCACCGACACCATCAGAATCCGCAACAATATTTGAACGTTGCACATTGTGTTTGATTGCCATTTCATCAACAATATTTGCAAGTTCATCAATAGAATTTTTATCTAAAGTTTTGATTTGCTCAACTCGAAAATCATTCCATAAACAAATTACGGATTTGTCCCGTCCATATCGGGCCACATCAACAGAAATATATTTAGTTCCTACACCTGAAACAAATTCATTTGTAAACATATCATTTAAAGCATCAATGGAAAATAGCTGTGTATCTTCATCACTATATTCCCAATCTCCAAACAATAAACGTTTCTGATTTAATACATCTAATTGCTGTAATTGTTTGATGTAGTGTTTTGAAATATTAGGATTATCTGTAACTAAGGATTGAACAAACTTTTTATTTTCTGCCAATTCATTACTTTTAAATGGCTTGTAAAACTCTGTGTAAATCCAACCTTTTGACGGATTGCAGGTCATCAACAATTTAGGTATTAATCCATGTTCGTCTAAATTAAAACGCATACGTGATTGAATGACATTAAAAGCCATTGTTGTAATCTCTGTTGCTTCGTCTATAAATGCTCCTGTAATCTCCATTGATCCAAGTGAATCAAAATTTGGATCCGATGGGTAATGAAATAGATCCTTTAGCAAAATTTCACTTTGCGTTTGATGAATCGTTATTAAAGATTTAGTTTCATTATAGGTAAAATCTACATTTGCTTTTAATCCTTGCATTGAACAAACTTCAAAGAATGAACGTAATGTTGTTTCCTTTAAATTCTTCAATCGTGAACGTCCCATTACATAACGTGTATTGGGATACTTCAAACATTGTTTCAATACCCAATACGCTCCTAACATTGATTTTCCACCACCTGCACCACCTCCATATAATACAACGTTTGTTTGTGTATCTTCTAAAAAATCAATTGCTATCGTTTGTTTTATCGACAAATTCATTTACAGCATATGTTTTTGTTTCATTCCAATTAATCGGTGATCCGTCTTGTCCTGTTATTTCCTGACGCTCAACATATCCACGTGATTTTCCTTTGCACTTCAAATAAAATAAAATTGTTGGAACGTTACCATCTTTAATTAATTTCCACATTTCGGATTCGGCAATATCAATTGCAATCTCTCCTATGTCATCAACAGCTAATTTAAAATCATTATCTGTTTTGTAATATCGGTAAAATGTGGATCGTGAACACTTACCAAAATGACAGGCTAAAGTTATGTTTCCCATATTCTGCTCCATGTGTTGGAGTAAAACATCTTTTGTAATCTCGGTTCGTTTCTGTTCCTTTTTTTTAGATTGTGCCATTTCGTTCTAATTTATTTTTTTCAAATGCTAACCAAACTTTTTTTTCTGCTATCATAAAATACTTATCGTCCATTGAATGATAATCAAAATCGTCTTTACCTTTTGATTTTTTTGTGTGTTCAAATATAACTTTTGAAACTTCACGAATAATTTTCATTTTAGCCATGGATACAAAAATACAATTAAAACTTTATAAAATGAAGGTTTGTTTTAATCTATATTATATCCTTCATGATTAAATCCTCCTAATGAACTTATTGGAACGTTCAATGCTTCGACAATAGCAAATTCAAAGATTTTAGATTTATTATCATATCCTAAAACTTCACCCCAATTTTCACATAACTGCTCCCACATTTCAAAAGTTTCTTTTGTTACTTTCAATGTTACGACTTTATCAAATTTATCCTGTTTTGAATCTATTGTTTTATCATTATCTAAATATGAATTTAATGATTCGTATTTTTTAAAATCTTCGTGTGATTTGTATTTATCAAATTCTTTGCTCATTACGATTTATTTTAAATAAAGAATGGGTGGCAACCACGCCACCCACTCACCCAAAAAACTAATTTCCGCTAAAACAAACAAAACGGAAATCAATTATAAAAATCTAAAAATACGAATATTAATTTAATGATGCTTTTTTACCTGCATCAAACTTTGCTAAATTTTTCTCATTCTGTTCCTTCAATGCCTTTTGCACTCCTCCCATCTTTGCGAATAATCCATTTAATCTGTATTGCCTCGCCATTTCAATTTTAATTAATGTGGTGCCTAAATTTTCTTTGTGCTTATTCGTAAATGTAACTAACATTTTTTCGCATCCTTCCATTTGTTCTGCGGATCGTGAACTCCAAATTGAACGCATTATTGAAATCATTTCGTCCGGAATAGATATTGTTTCTTTTTTCATTTTGTTTTTTTATTCGTTAATCTTTTTAATTGTAGATCCGTAAATTCTTTATTTGTCATTAATTCATTATCTATTTCGGATTGTAATAATATATCGGCACATCTATTTAATGTGTTTGAATCAAATTGATCCTCTCCAATATCCGCCAATTCCATTAACTCAAATACTTGCGGGTTTTGGTTTTTTATGATTTCGCTTCTAAGATGTTCCACAATATTTATTTTTTCATCTCCGCTTATGTCATGTTTTTTAGACATCATTAAAATCCATTTATGAAATGCCGTTAATTCTTCAATTAGGAAATCACAATGTTCCATGCATCCGGAACAGGTATCTGAATCAATGTAGATTTTACATGAACAGCAATTTGAAATTATGTTTTCTCTATACTCTGTGTTTAATATTTCCATGATTAGTTAAATGTTACGAGTATTTTTTTGGTATCAAAATCAACCATCATTTCACTCACTAAAATTTGTTCCGAATCTTCATCAATATTAAATTCTGTATTTAATTCAAACTCATTTATTAATTGTGTTAATTCTAAATCGTGTGAAACGAGAACAATATTATCATCATCTCCTTTTAAACATTCTATATAAACTCCAAAGGAAACCTTTGTTGCAAATGCTCCATAACTTTTAATGCCCCATTCTCTTTCTTCGAAATCAAAATGCCACTCTATAAACGCACGTTCATTTAATGTTTCTATTTCTACGAAATCAATTTTTAAAGTTTCTTTTAAATAGTTTTCGAATCCGTATAATTCAAAATCAATTTCATGTTTCTGTGTATCTGTTATAAATTTCATTTCAATAGGTTTTTTATTTTGTAGTTTGTTTTTTTTAGCCATCTTTCAATCCTGCTTTTTATTGGTCGTTTAATGTATTGTGATCCGTGTAATTTAATTTGATCCGTTACAAAATCTTTAATGTGTAAATGTCCTTCATTTGAAACCCATTCACTAAAATTT
>JAOQGK010004447.1:0-18315 GCA_027564095.1 Cellarinelloides crassus
CCTTTAATAATAATTATAATTAAAATAATCATTATCAGAATTAATCTGTTTTTTATGTTTTTTGTGTATCTTATGTATATTATCAATAAAATTAATCTGCGACCAATACTTAGCACGACTAATAGCAGTATAAAGTGATTTTAACGATTTGATACCCCTAATATCAATAAATAGTTTATTCTGTGCTGTTTCGCCTTGCAGGCTGTGAATCGTAAATCCATGGCGTCTTTCATACTTAATACCTTTCTCAGTAGGTTCAGTAAATACTATTTGACCTTTAGAATATTCTCTTGATTTATTCATAATATAAAATTTATCAAGATGATTAAATTTATTAGTATATTCATCTTTCTTATCGTGAGTATTAGTAATAATAAAATCCTCTGCTGAATAATCAATTGTATCCTTATCAGTTATCATAACATTCTTCAATAATTTCAATAAATACTGTGTACTGATTTTATCAACATTCTTTTCTAATAAATCTCTCATCATTAATAGATTCTCTTTTAATATCTCACACTTACACCTATGCATAACATTATGCTCAATAGTAATCATAGGAGTAACAATATCATCAATAATATATTCAGGTTTAAAATTACCTATTAATTTTTTCTCATATTCATAAGGTGAATAAACTGGATCGAGTTGATAATTAACATCACCCGCAAATATCAATTTATGTTTATCAAAACGATTAATGATAATATTTTTATTATGATCTGATAACATACTAACCTCGTCGATAAGTATTACTGAATAATTTCTGTAAATAGGTTTCCATACATCAGGGTCAGCTGTAATAAGGTGATAGAAACAAGTACTATTAATATTAAATTCGGTTGCTTTTGCTCTTGATAATTTCCATGAATTACTAACAAATAACAAATCAATTAAACCAGTATCAATTAAATTAGCGTGTGTCTTACCTGCTCCACCTGGACCTTTATGATATTCGTATTGATTATTCTCACGAGGTTTAGACATTCTTAATTTTTCAGTTTCTTGAATTTGATCGTCTTCCCAATATAAATCAGTTTGACCATCACTGATTTTATTACAATAAGTTTTACCTGCTTCATTATCAAAAGTTTTTTTTGATTTGTATGTAAAATTTTTACATAGTTCTACATCACCCATAAAATATATCCCGTCAACACATACCCGTGCAACATCACTAAAATCCTCAAACTTTAATAATTGTTCCATCATAGCAATACGCTGATAAGATGTAATGAATGCTGCTATTTGAGATTGATGGTATACAACTCGTTTTTTATATTCAATAGCACCATAACTATTATAATCGTCGCTATGATAATATACATTAGCATCGTCTTGATAATATTGCATAATTTTACAATAATTTTCATTAGTTGTATTGAATCTCCACTTAGTATATTCTTCACAAATAGTTAAACAACCAAACCACTTACAATAAGCACTTACCCCATTATTTTTAGTAAACATATCTGTATTATCTTCTTCACCTTTACCAAAATCAATATCTATTTTAGACCCCCAACACCCACGAATAATTTTAAATTCTACACCATTATCTTTAAAAAATTTTAGTTCTGATGATGGATAAATATTATCATTGAATATATATTTCATACTTTCTAAAACTGGATTATTAATTTTAATATTATTAATCTGATATAGACCTAAACCCATAATTTTATCAGTAGGTCTAAAATCAGTAATCTTACCTAATATACCTTCATAATAACTACAATCAGTAGATTTAGTGTATGCTTTAGTCATATCTATGTGATTATAATCATAAGGATTTTGACTTTGTAATAATTCATCAAAATCAATAGTGTTATTAGTTAATACAGATGCTTTACAAAATTCACTTAATACTGGATTATTAGTATGATTAATTTTAAAATCACTTAAATTATTATCATTCTCAAAGTCCTGAATTAATTCTTTAAATTCGTCAACAACTTTGTAAGATTTATATAATGTATTCAATTGTGTGATACCGCTTTTAGAAGATTTATAAATATAGAATTCATTATTTTCTTTCATTGTTTTTTTCTTCAATTCTAATTCTTCTTTATCAATTTCTTCAAAATTATCTAATGCTCTTAAATCATTAATCTCTATGTGATCTAATCGAGTATTGATAAACTTAAAAACCTTTAAAGGTTTCTTTTGTGATTCAACAGATAATAGATTTACTTTTCTTTTAATAGGACTGGGGATATCAATAGATAAACCTATTTGTAAATTATCAGCAATAGACTGTATATCGTCTTCAGGTACACCTTCTTTATAATCAATCAAATATTTATCTATTTTTTTATTAATTGATTTATATCTATAAATTGATGTTTTAGTTGTAGATTCTTCTTGTTTTTCAATCGCCCATTCTTTAATAGGTGTAAATAAGCAGTGAGTAATACCATCTAAAAAAGATTGTTTATATTTCTCACCTGTTACCTTCTGTAATACATCAACAATTAAAGCACCTTGATTTTTACTTGTTTTATATAATCCATAATCAGCATCACCTTCATCAGCCAAAGGATTAGATAAATTATTATCTTTACTAAATATATTATAATCACTATCTATCATAATATAAGAAGTAAAAAAAGCATCTTTAGACCACCAACTACTGAAAGAAGTAGGGATTGTAATAACCCCCTCTGCTTTTACATTACCATTACTAAAACTAATTACTTTAACACTTTTACCTGCGAATTGTTTCATAAATTGTTTTACAACTGATACAACATTCTGATTATCAATAAAAGTAGGATTAAATCTTAATTGTTTAACATTATCATAAATAACTTTCTCTTTAACTTTTTCTTTGTGCTGTTTTGTTCTAGTAAAATAACCTGAAATAGCGTTATACTTTAATCCAGGTGGTAAGACATTCTCGGCTGGTGTACTGAGATCATCTATATATATCTTATATAATTTTTTCGCTGCTAATCCAAAAGCATTAACATTAACAAATCTATTTTTGATAGGATTGAAGATTCTAATTTTTTCACTCATTATAGTATAATATATATATTAATTTATCTTTAAACTCTTTAGTTTTTAAACAAAATATTATGATAGAAATAATAAAAAATATTACGATTATGACTATATTAAACCGACTAATATAATAAAATAAATTTATCTATACTATAATTAAATTGTTTAATTTTATCGATGTTTTTTTAATGACTAAGTTTATCAAAACAAAATTGAATAAGATATTCTAATTCTGTGTTTAATCCCATCACAACTAACATAGACATACAACGATTCATCATTATCAAAATATCAGTAAGGCAGATAATAGGACAATCTCGCATGATAACCGGTATAGATTCAGGACAATTATTATTTACATTATCAATATAATGCGTGAAATTATCACAACTCATTCTTTATATTATATATATATATATTTTAATTATGGACCACTAACACCAACAAATCTACTTAATGCACCCATACCTATTTTACCTGCTTCTTTTTTAAAGTCACCTCTTGATGCCTTTGTTCCAGTTCGTGCTCCCTGTGTAGCAAGATTAATTAATGATTCACCTGCTTGTCCTTTAACACCCTTTTTAGCTCTTTCAATTGCCTTACCACTTTCTAAATCAGTAGCAAAATCATCAACAGCACCAGCTCCTTTAGAAACTAAACCAGCATAGCCACTAACCGCTTCTGCTCCGGCTGCTAATCCACCAACAAGTTCCCCTACAACAGGGATCTCAGCGGTAAACGGTAACGCTGTTTCAGCAATAGAGCCTACTATACCAGCATCTTTACTAATTGTATGAGCTATATCTTTAACGACAGGTGCGATTTTATGAATTAATTTACCAGCTCTATTACCAGCATTATGAAGTTTTTTCCCTAATGTATGTACTGTTCCGGATATTTTATTCCCTAAATCATGAAACCAAGATCCCATTATATTATACTTTAAACAGATATATTAATTTATTTTAATTTTACACTCTTTTTTTTTTTAGTTTGCGATTTTTCTTCTCCCGTCCTTTATTACCTATATTACTCTCGGCTTCTATTTCTTCTAAATCAACTTCTTCTTCTTGTGATACTTCTAATAATTGTCTAATATTATCAGGTTCTTGTAATCTTTGATTTTCAACAAAATCTAATTTTAATGCAACATCAAAATTTAATCCATTCAGATCAATTGGTTGATTTCTTTGATTTGTTAATCTCAGATGGATTGATGTAAATTCTTTAACTTTTAATAATAATTTATGTACGTTACCATCAGCAGCTTTAACATTAATAATTTCACCAGGATTAACATTAATAGGTATACGCGACATAATATTAGAAAACCCACCACCAACAAAACTATCCAATATACTTGAAGTTGTTAAGTTACTTCTTAAAAATAAAGTTCTTATCGAGTTAGTCATATCAGCTACATCATCAGCAAATAAATAAGTCAAAGTAGCAGTAGGTGCTATTGTTTGTGTATCCACACCAATACCAGGTAAAGGTCCAGTAGGGTCTGTATTACCAGCATTATATAAATTACCGCCAGTAAAATCAACGTAAGGGTCGCCAGTAGGTAAATTTAAATCAAAACCCAATTCTTCATTCATATCATCACCACCTACACCTGATTCAACACCATACTGCATAGCAAGAGTAATTCTATTATTAGCTATCTTACAAACTAATTTAAATTTTAAAGCAATAGGATCATAAAGGATTTCAAAACAATTAGGGACACCTATTAGAGTATTAATAGTAGCAGTTAAATATAAACCCAAAGCATCAGCAGGCCAGTTTCCAGGTGGTAATATTAATGTAAAAAAAGTCCCAGCACCACCTACATCCATATTACCATTAATATTATAAAAGGCAGGGACACCTGAGTTACTATGATAAAAATCTAATCTAGTATTACGACCAGTAATGAAATTATAAAAACTATAAGGGATTTCACAACCTATTAAACTCAGCATTATAGAATGGTGATTAGGTACAACAACTGGTTCTTCTAATGTAAACATAAAATTACTTGTATTATTATTAAAAGTAGTTGTAGCATCACCTGAATTTATAAATAAAACACGTGAAGCACCTGTGCCGGTTTCAGCAATTAATGTATTTCCTCCTTTACTCATTATATATATATTATAAAAAGATATTAATTAGTATTTTTTAAAACATTATCTTTTATGATAGATCTATAATGAAGCGACCCTTTAATATTTGTAATCCTTGTAGATTTTTAGATTTCCCTTTTTTCTTTAATTTCTTCAAATCATTCTTCAAACTCTTTTTTGTGAATGGTTCTTTAAAATAATACTTACTCATGATACTCCAATATTCACTAGGTAAATTAGGATATTTTTTCTGAAACCATTCGGTTCCTTCTTCAATCGATTTTACTTGTGCTAATGAAATAGGTATTGTAGGAGAAATAAAAGTTTTATCTCCATCACAAAACTTTAATCCATAATCTAATTTATCTGAATAAAGTAACTCAGGATTTTCCTGAAAATTATCAATAAATTCTTTTTTCATAAAAGTAAAATTTAATCTAGGATCATCACTACAATCTAATGTAACTGTAGCATATTTATTTAAATCACTCATCTTTATATTATATTAAATATATTTATTCTTCTTTTTTAAACAACTGAAATCTATCTATCATTCTTTCAATTACCTCTTCTGCTAATTCTTCAATTACTATTTGTTTATTATCTTCTTCTTCATCGCAGAGAGACTCATCACCGTCAACAGTCTCATAACCTTCATCAGTTTCAACTGGTTCTTCTTCAACAATCGGTTCTTTAACCTTTATAAGATTAATTATATTTGATAATATTTTAATAATATATATATATACCAAAACAAATAATTCTTCAATATAGTCCTTTAGGATAAAATTCATTATAACTTAACAAATATTTTATTTTTTAATTTTTAAAACCTTTTTCCCTTTTTTAAGAAGTGCTAATTTATGGTTTGATACTTTATCTAATAATGCAGGTGGTAATTTATCGTATTGTTTTTGAGTAATTACTTTTTTATCGAGTGCTTCCTTTGATATTTTAGACGGCATTACTTATATATCTGTATAGTATATATTTATTTTTTAATTATCTTTAAAAAACCTTTATCAATTGATTTATCTAATGTAGGTAGTTTTATAGTTGTTTCTCTACCACTTGCCCCTACCTGTTTAATATTTGATTTAAAACCAATACTATCACCTAAATTAAAATCACTTCTATAACTTGTAATATCAACAACTTCACCTGGATTTATTTTTTTATGTACCTTATCACTAGTATTTTGTAATTGATATTGTTGAGTAATATCTGCGTCCCTTAATCCTTTACGACCTTTACGTGCTGATTGTTGAGCATGGTGTGTTACAAATTCACCGTAATCTATTTGATTATCCCTTTGTTCTGCTGGATTTAATGTAGTATTACCTACTTCTTCTAATAATTCACCTTCATCAGTAGGGTTAACATCAACAAGTAATTCTTCATCAACATCTTCAACAGCACCACCACCCACTACTGCTGATGCTGCTGCTTTCACTAAATTACCTGCACCTGACAATAAAGCACCACCACCAGCAACTATACCTCGACCTGCTAAATTACCAACTTGACCTGGTGAAGGTAATTGTTCTAATATAGCTTCACCAGCACCTTGTAATACACCACCAGCACCTTGTAATAAAGCACCCCCACCAGCAACTAACCCACCACCGATAATATTAGCACCTTGTTGTAATAATCCCGTCCCAGCACCTTCTTCAATATCCTCTAATCTTTGACGCGGGGCGGCAATTCCTTGTTCTCTTAATTGTTCTAATTCTTCTGATGTTGATAATTCTTTTTCTAAATCCTCTAATTTACCAGTTTGACTTTCAGTTAAATCTAAATCATCTAAAGGATTACCAACTAAAATAAAAGGATTTTCTTCATTAAATTTATCTTGTGCTAATCTATTTTCAATACCTTCTGCTGTTCTACCAAATACATCATCTGCTTCATCAACTTGTCTATGAAATTCACTTGAATGAATGCTACTTGTATCACTAACACTATCAGAAAATCCTAAATTATGATCTGATTGTGTTCCTATTGTATCACTAACACTATCAGAAAATCCTAAATTATAATCTGATTGTGTTCCTAATTCTGATAAAAAATCATCAATAGTATCACGAGGTACAACCGGTATTTCTAATTCTCTTTCCAATTCTGTTAAAGCACCAATACTTATTTGACTACCTTCTGCTGGTTGACTTAATGTTCTTCTTACTGTTGCTTCTATTTCTTGAGCTGGTGTTTGTGGTTGTTGTGGTCTATCCGGTGCTAATATTACAGATGGTGGTGGTGGGCTAGGTCCTAGTGATTCAACAACACTACCAGGCACACGCAATCCAGTATGTCTACCTTCTTGAAATAATCTATCTAAAATATCATTATCCATAGCACCAGCAGTTCTATTATTATGTTGTAATAATTCTCTCATGATGGTTTCTGTATGTTCTCTTTCTCTCTGTTTATCTTGTGCTATACCGGTTAATACATTACCGAAAAATTGATGATTACCTATATTAAAGACACGCTCTGTGGGTATTTCAGGTATAGGTTGTAAATCTATATTATCACGTCGTGCCTGTAAATCTAATCGTTGTATTTCATTAGAATCAGCACGTATATTTCTATCTGTTTCAATTCTTAATTGTTCTAGATTCGCCATTCTATTTCTATTACCTTCATCAATATTTATTCGTCTGTCTTCTCGTCTGTCTTCTAATTGTAATCGTCTGTCTTCTAATTGTAATCTCTGTCCTGCCTCTACACCTGCTTGTAATCGAGTTTGTGTTCTTTCATTAAATTCAAGAGCCATTCTATCTCTTAATAATTGTCTGTCTTCAGGTGATTGATTGGTAAATCCAGTAAATCCTTGTTGTTGTGGTACATTAACATTAACAATAGGGTCACCTAATATTCTAGGTTCTTGAATATCTGAATATCTTCTCTCACCTCTTTCAAAACGTCTTTGTTGTGTTTTATTTTTAGTAACACCACTTCTTAAATTTTTACCTCTATTTGCCTTTAATTTCTTTGCTTTAATTTTTTGTTGATTAATTAATAGTTGTGTTTGACCCTCAATTATTTTCTTTAATTCTTTCTGTCTTTCCAAATTAAATTCTTTTGATTTAATTATTTTTCTTAAATTTTCTCTTTCATTAAGTTCTGTTAAAACAGATCTATTCAAAGAATTAGGTGGAGGTCTTCTACTCATTGCGATAGTTGTATATAATGGACTTTTATTTTAATTGAGTTTAAAAATCAAAAATTTTTTTATTTAAGTATTATATAATGCCTCACTTTGCTTTCAATAAAACTTTATGGGACGTTGGACAAAAAATAGAAGACGAAACATTACCTTTATTAAATAAATTCTTTGATGCTGATTTTAAAAGAAATAATGATATATTTGATATTCTTGATTTTCATGATGATACTAAAAAAATAATCTGTGAAGTTAAAGGCAGACGAAATAAACATAATCAATATAGAGACACAATAATTACTTGTAATAAGATTAGTGAAGCAATATTAAAGATAGAAACAGGTTACAGGGTCTTTATGATATTTGCTTTTTTAGATTGCACTATGGGTATTGAGATTACACTCGATACAGAATTTGAGGTAAAAATAACTGGGACGAATGCAATAAAACATTATTTAATACCGGTTAGTGAATTAAAAGTTATTGATGATAATTTCTTAACATAAAATAATCTATTATATATATAATGCCCCAGTTAGAATCCTTTACAATAGAGCAATTAGGGTTATTTATAACCTTAATTTTAGGTAGTCTATCAGCCTGTCTTTTAGTATGCTTTAAATCACGATGCGATCTAATCTCCACACCATGCCTAAAAATACATAGAAAACCTGACCCTACAGATATAGAAAAACAAACAATTACACCACCTATTATAGATACTAATGATACACCGAGAGGCGACGGAGTCTCCCAGTCCTTAGGACGCGTAGAAACACCTAGTCTAGATTTAACAACTGAATAAAAATACTTTAAAATTTAAGAATATTAGGACTATCAATAACTAACCTCACGAAGTTTTTATGAATCATCTCGTCTTGTCCTCGTGTTGTATCAATATACATAAAATTATGTTTCTTATCATAAATATATTTCATTACATCATAAAATTCTTTTTGTGGTATTAATATTATTTCATCAAATAGATTTTGTATTTCTTTTTTATTTCTGTTTTCAAAACAAATAAGATGACTGCATGATTTTCTCAATTTAGGATCTATTTTATTGTATGTTTGTGATGTAGCAATAATACTACAACTACCACCAGCACCACATAGATGCCGTCTATTAAAAAATATCTTTTGTAATTTATTCTCTATATCTGCTTTACCTTTACCACGTACATCAGCAATAACATCATCTAAAATTAATAATACTTTTTCACCAGTATTATCTATCTGTTTTAAAAAATTTTCTATATTATCAAAGGTTGCTTCTTTAAATTTTTGTTTATCAGGTATTAGTTCAAAGGGATCTTCACCCTTTATAGTACCTAATGATGGTGAAAATATAAATACTTTATCAAACTTTTTATTGAATGCTTTACCGGATTTAGTTATTAAATTTAATAAAAGATTTGTTTTACCCATACCAGGTTTGCCTGTAATTAACATACTGAAACTCTTTCTAGGTAATGGTTCAGGTATACTACAATCTTCATCATCACAACTGAAATCAAACTTACTAATCACTATTTTTTTATCGTATTCTTCTTCTTTGATATCCGTCATAATAGTATATATATATTAAATATTATATTTTAAAATTATCACGTAGTAAAAAATTATATTTAATTTTGTTGCGCTCAAGCGAGGTTATTGAACAGATTGTTGCGCTCAAGCGAGGTTATTGAACAGATTGTTGAACAGGTTATTGAACAGAATATTTTAGGTGTGTTTACTAGTGAAGATTTCTGTTGAACAGGTTATTGAACAGATTGTTGCGCTCAAGCGAGGTTGTTGAACAAAATTAAACAAAATTATATTTTATCCCGTAAGGAATGGTTTTTTTTGTTGTGGGCGGTCTAGGTTGTTGTTTAGTCATTACTGGTGGTGGTGGTTTAATATCAACTTGTTTTTTTAGTGCAGATTTAATCGGTAATTCTTCTTCTTCTTCTTCTGATGATGATGATGATGATGATTCATAAACTACTTTCTTTTGCCTTCGGCTGCCTCTTTTTTTGCCTTTGGCTACTGGTTGTGGTGTATTATAATAATAATTATTTACAACTGGCTGTTGATGTGGGTAATTATATTGTGGTTGCATAGATGGTTGTTTAGGTTGTTTAGGTTGTTTGTTAGATATTTGTTCTTTAATCTCTTCATGAGTTAAACTGTTTACTTGTTCTTTTATTTGTGTTGTAATTTCTTTTTTTTCTAATTTTATTTGATCTTTTAATAATTTTCTTTTTTGATAATTCTCTTGTCTTTTTAACCTTGCTTTCTCAAAAGCGTCCTTCTGTGCTTGTGATCTAATCTTTTTAGTTTTCATCGGTGCATTATTAATTGCTGGGGATTCATTAATTACTTCACTTTTTTCAATAGATTTTTCTTCTAATTCAAGTTCTATAGTTTCTTCGATACTTGTGCAACCGTCCATAATCTTTATATATCGTAGAAAATATTTTACGATTTTTAAACGTTATTTATTTTAATTTATTATCTAAGGTATATTATATAATGGATAAATTACAAAGACGACAATACTATCTGGAAAATAAACATAAATATATACGTGGTGGTAAATACTATAAATATAAACCAAAAGAAACTATAGGTGGTTTAAAAATTAATAGAGGTAAATTTTATATATCCTTTAATTAAGAATGTCTATTTATAATTGCGATATATTAGAAGGATTACAAAAAATAGATGATAATAGTATTAATCTAATATTTACTTCGCCTCCTTATTGGAAAGGTTTTGAGTATGAAAGTTATTTTAATTCTTATTATGAATATATAAAGTGGTGTGAAGTATGGATTAAAGAAATATTTAATAAATTAGATAATAATGGATATTTTTTATTAAATATTGCTAATGATAGTGAAACAACTATTAAAGCTTATGAATTATTAAATATTTGTTTAAAATATTATAAATTATGTGATACTATAATATGGTTTGTTTACAATAGACAACCTGCTAATACTATTAGACAATTAACTAATCAAACTGAATTTATATTTGTATTAAGAAAACATAATAATAATATTAATATACATAAGGAAAATATTCATAATGAATATCCTGATGTATTTATAACAAAAAATATTGGTAATATTTGGAAAATACCCTTTAATACTAAAACTAAAAAATCATTAAAAAAAACTTTAAAAGGTACTAAAAATAATTGGGGTCATGCAGGTTTTAATGATACTTTATGTGAAATTGTAATTAAATTATTTAGTAATGAGAATGATATTATTTTAGATTGTTTTGCTGGTATGGGACAACTAGGGGTTTCTTGTAAATTATTAAATAGAAAGTTTATTGGAATAGAGAAAGATAAAGATATATTTAATATATTAAAAGATAATTTATTTTTAGATTGATCGATAGTTTAATAATTTGATTAAGTTTGTTAATTTTTTTTTTTATCTTTTGTTTTTTATATTATGAATTGGTTACTGATAGATAAAGTAGGTGATTATTTATATTTTGATAAAATAGAAAATATATCTGATTATTTATGTTTAACTAAATCTCAAATCTATAGTTGTATTATTCAATCATTAAAGCATTATAATAAATATACTAAACGAGGTATTTATATACAGAGATTATATAATGACCCTACTAGACCTCCTAAGACTAAGTTTGATGTGGATCAATATATTTATTATATTAATGATGATGATAGTTTGACGCTGAGAGGCGGAGAGTTGTTTAATGTTGTTTAATTAAAATATTTATTTAATATATAATGAAAAAATCATCATGGGTTGTTTATTTATTTGAAGATCCTGATAAAAAACAATTATTTAAGATTATGGAATTCAGAAGTGTTAATGATATTTCTTATTGTTTAGGTATACCATCACAAACTATAAGTAATTGTTTTCACGGATTAATTAAACCTAGAGGTATTTTAAAGAATTGTGTTATCTTCCAAAGTGTGTGTAATTTTCCAAACTCTTTAGTGAAGAAAAGTGAATATATTTAAGAGGTAATTAATTATAATATTATATAATGAATAAATATAATAATGGGAAAATTTACAAAATTATTAGTTATAATACTGATATTATTTATATAGGTAGTTGTTGTATGGATTTAAGAAAAAGATTTCATTCTCATAAAAATTCTAGTAATTCTTGTAGTAGTAAAATATTGATAGAAAAAGGTGGTTGTGATATTATATTAATTGAAAAACATTCTTGTAATGATAAAGAAGAATTATTAATGAAAGAACAATATTGGATGGATTATTATAAAAATAAAGGTTTTAAATTAATTAATAAACAAAGAGCATACGTTAGCGAATTAGATAATAAAGAAAGTGCAAAAGATTATAATAAATTATATTATCAAAAACATAAAGAAAAATTATTAAATCGTATAAATAAAGAATATAAAGAAAATCCACAGAAATATAGAGATTTATCTATAAAAAAATATCAAAAAAATAAACAATATTATTCTTATGATACAAATAGAGATGATAGTTTATGGAGAAGTAAAAAAAGATTATTATTAGTTTGTGAGTTTATAGATATATTAAATTCTTATTGATGTTTTTGTTTAATTACTTAAAATTATTTTATATATTAAAGTATAGAATGCTAAAACGATTTAATTGTTGTATTAAAGATCACAAAGGATTAATTATTCATGATGAAGATTATAAGACATTAGGAGATATATCTAATGATTTAGGATTAACTAAATCTATGGTGTATGATCTGAATTCAAGAAAAACAAATATGAAATATAAGAAATTTATTTTTTACCCTGATATTTCAATTACTAAAATAGAAACTAATGATAATAATATATTGGATATTAATAATGCCTCAACAGAAAATACAAATAACGGAAATTGAACCTATTGAGGATGATATTAAAGATATACTGAAATCAATTGAAAAATTAGAAAACAATTTTAAAGAACTAAAGGAAATTAATACTGAGATGATAAATATAATAGGACAATATTTATTCAAACCTCCTATTAAAGACGCCGAGCGTCCCACAAGAAAAGGTTGGCTATTTAATTAATATTTTTTAATAATCTATTTTTTTTTTAAATCTATATAATATAAATATGGAACAAGCATTAGTTAATAATTCTGTGAGAGTTTCTCAGGTTTCAGGTATTGATGAAGAAGTATTAGAATTTAAAGTAATTGTTTCTGTTAATTCAACAGCAACAAATTTAGGTGATTATAGTTTTGATTTGCCTCCATTAACGGATTTGACTAATTCTACTGGATTTAATCAAGCAAGGATTAAAATAGATCAAATAACAATATCACCTACTTCTGAAATTATTGCTAATGTAGCTATTAATAATGATAGACCTGTTTGGACTGATAAAGCTACAACTGCTGTTATGAATACTGAAATCGCCCTTTCTGCTGTTATATTTACTATGAGTTTACCTAGCAGACAAACTTCTTGGTGTCAAACTAATATAAATAATGCAGTACAACCTCGTAATAGTGAAAATTATAAATTTAATGAATTAATACCATGCTTTTGGACTTTTAGAGGAAATTATCAAGGATTACTACCACCTAATAATATAGCAGGACAGGTGGCTGGTAATCAGTATGCTATTCAACATAAACCTAATAATAATGGTGTAATGTGTGCTAATCCTTTCGGTCAAGCAGTCCGCTTTGGTTTTAGATTACCTTTTGATACTCAAGACAGGCAGGCTATATATTTAACGGAACAAACTAATGCTAATGCCCCCCGAGATGATATTACAGAGATTTGCTTTCAATTAACAATTACATTAATCCCTAATAAATAAATTAAAATTTTTAGAAATATTTAATAAATATCTATAGTATATTATAAAACAATTATGTCTTTACCTGCTACTATGGATTACACTAAAATCTTACCTATTGCTGCTGGAAATCCTCGTGCCATGCGTAGGACCTTCATGCCGGTCAACGGAACATCCTTCACTGCTAACGGAAACAATATCATCAGAATAGAACTTTCGGCTTCACAATTTTGGGACAGTCAGCATTCTTATTTGAAGTGTACCTTTACTGGTGGTAATGGTGCTGCTAATACTATTGGTCTTGATAATGGTGGATTACATTCTTTAATTCGTCGAGTGCGTCTTGAGCAAGCTGGCTCTATACTTTTTGATTGTAATCGTTATGACCGCCTTATGTCCGCTATTCTCCTCCCTAGTCAATCTAATCTCGCTACTCTTGGCGACAGGTCTATTACTGAGGGACAGCGTTATGCTACAATTGGAACTGCTGGTAATACTAATTTACCTCTCGGCGCTGGTAATACTACCGGTGCTATTCTCGGTAATCAGCATAATGATATTGGTCAGTTAGCTGGTGATGATTCTATTACTCTTTGTGCTCCGTTAGTAGGTTCTCTATTCTCGCAGGAAAAACTTGTACCGCTTCAACTCCTATCTTCGTCTCCTTTAACCATAGAAATCGAATTATCCCCACCCGGTGATGTTGGTCTATCTCTTAATGCTGCTATGACCGATTATACTGTAAGTGATGTATCTTATGTTGCCTCCCTTGTTGATGTTTCTCCGGAAGTTGATAATCAGGTAAGAATGATACAGGAGATGAGTGGCGGACACATTGTCCTTAACTGCACGGATTTCACCCACTTCAATGGGAATATCCCAGCAGGAGCAACTGGAACACAGGCAGTTAATGTTCCAGCAAGACGTAAATCTATTAAATCACTTCTATGGGTCGGTGCTTCACAAACTTTTGGTGGTGGTGCGGCCGCACAGAATGTATTATACAATCAGTCCTTCGGTGGTAATTTTAATATGAGTAACTTTCAACTTAAAGTTGGATCTGTTATGCATCCGAGCGTACCAGTTGCTTGTGGATTTCAGTTAGGAGGTGATCTTAATGTTAGAGGCGAAGCGTTTATGGAACTGACTAAGTGCTTTCTCCCTGCTAATAACCTCGTAGGGTCCGGTCAATTATCTAGAATGAATTATGCTACAACTGATTGTGATGTTGCTGGTATGGCTGCTTCGGGTGAAGTTGCTAAATATTGTCCTTTTGGTTTGGATATGGAGGCGTTTCAGAGAACCGCAATCGAGTTAAAATCTCCTGGCTCGTGTGAGGGAAGCAAAGCCCTTGCAAGTATAGAATGCTATTAAGTATTCTATGCGATATTCCTACTTGACGGGAACGTCGTAAAGCTTATTCTACCACTCTTATTAAGAAATTTTTAAGAGGAACTCTGTTAAAAGCAGATCCCTATGGTAAAAAAGAATAAGATAGATTAATAATATTTATTATTATTATGAAAATTGATAATCCGCAGGTGAGTTTCTAAGTCCGCTATGATAGGATATGAAACCGCTTCAACGACTCTACGGGAATAGGGGGGAGTGAATTAATCATTCACAAAGAACCCTTAAGTTATAGTCTGTCCCTATGTGAAAGCATAGGGGAGTGTATTCGCAGGAGTGAATACCGCTGATAGGTCTACACCTATTACTTTACTACTAAATATTGGAGCTGCTAATGCTGAAGCGATTAACGTTGATGCTTATGTTGTTTATGATGCCCTTTATTATATTGATTCTAGTGGAATAATTTCGGTTTCTCATTAGTTAATTAATATTAAAGAACTTTCACAATTAAAATTTTTTAATAATCTATATTTTTTTTAAATCTATATAATATAAATATGGAACAAGTATTACCCTCAAACATCAATTACCTTGATGCTCTGCCTAAAGCACTCCCTTCTGAAAGACGAAGAAAGAAGTTTTATCCTACTAATGGTCCGGGTTTTCAACAGAACTCTACAATTCGTATTCTTATTGAAGATACACGCGCCTTTTTAGATCCGTCTAATACTACTTTACAATTTACTCTTGATAATGCTAATTCAGGTCATACTGGTTGTAATGATGTTGGTGGTGGATATTCATTCATCAAAAATTTTAGAATGGTCCAGGCGGGTAATGAAATTTTAAGAGTAAATAACCTTTCAAGACTTATGAATGCTATTGTTGTACCTTCTATGGCTCATGATTCGATTCGTGGTGATGATTCTATTGCATCAAGTAATAATTATGCTAATGTTACTGGTGGTGGTGCTGCGAATAATCAACCTATTGCTGGTGGCAATTCTACCGGGTCTGATTTATCTACCGGTAGATTTGGTGATAATCTTGATATTGTTAATAGAACTAATGCCGTTGTATACAATATCCCTCTCGTTGGAGGTTTATTCTCACAGGTTGGAACTTCTAAACTTCTCCCATTACCTTTACTAAATAAACCTATTGAATTATATTTTGATGTATCTCCGGTTGAAGATATGCTTATTTGGTTTGGTAATGTCTTTAATAATAATGGACCTACTATTCGCGATGTATCTGTTATTGCTGAACTTGTTGAAGTCCCACGCGAAGTGATTGGATATATTAAAGAATTACAGATGATGCATGGCGGATCTCTTGCTCTTCAGGCTCAATCTTACGAACATAATCAAGGGTTAATCCCAGCAGGAACAACTGGTAATTTTGTCCTCAATATCCCTTCTAGAAAGAAAAGTATTAAAGCTATTTATTTTGTTGGAGCAAGTACTAACTATGCTACTATTATGGTTCCGACGAACGCTGCTCAAAGTGCTAATTTATCGTATAGCGGTAATATGAATATCTCTGAATATTTTCTCCGTGCTGGGTCTATTGTTATGCCTCAACCGGCTGTTAAAGGTTTAGGTGATGATGCCGTTGCTGGTAATAATGAATTTAAAAAGGGTGAGATGTTTTTAGAATTGAAAAAGGCACTAGGTCATATGAGATACAATCACGGAACTGGGTGCTTTGCTAGTGGTAATTATGGTAATCTTGATGGTGATAATGATAATGGGGCAGCGGCCCAGCAATCTCCCGGTGAGCGTGATGGTTATGAATTCTGTCCTTATGGTTTAGACCTTGAAGCGTATCAACACGAAGCAATTTCGTCAGGACTCGATACTCAAACATTATCCTTAGAGATGCAATTAAATCTTAATCTAGAAGCGGCTACTGCTGAAAATATGAATGTTGATATTTATTCTCTTCATGATATTCAGTATTATATTAATGCGGATGGTAGTTTAACGTTTGAAGATTGATTAACTTATGAAGAATATATTTAATAAGCGTAAACAATTTATAATTATTTTCTTTTAATAGATAAAGAATGAGTAAAAAATTAAATATAGATAATATTATAGAGATTAAAGAAATTAAGAGTATATTAAGTAAAGACAAAAGATTACTTGATATATTTAATACTTTGTTAAAGTTATTAAATAAAAAAATTAATGATGATAAATTACAAGATATTATAGATGATGATAGTGATAGTTTATATAGTGATAGTTTATATAGTGAAGATTTAGATTCTGAATAAAATATATAATATATAATATAATGCCTCCTCCTTCTATTATAAGAACTCATGGCGGAAAACTGTGGGATACTTTATTTTTATTATTAAAGGATAATGATAAAGATTTTATAATTGATTATATTAAAAGGTTACCTTGTGAAAAGTGTGTTGAAGATACTATGGATAAATTACAGTCAATTGATTTAGATAATAAAAGTAAAGAAGAATATTACAAAATATTATGGGATTTAAGACGTGATTTATATAATAAATATATAGATAAAGATTTAGATGGATATTTGAAATATTTGATGTTAAGTAAATAGTTTAAAGACAAAAAAACTATATTAATATAAAAGATGTATATTAAATTAGATATTGTTAAATTTAATATTAATGAAGGAACTGAAATCGGTAAAATAATTAGATTATTGAAATATGATTATTTTAAAATTCATACAAATAATGGAATATTAAAAATACATAAAGATGATATTATTGAAACAATAATTAATGAAGCGGATATTGTTTTTGATTAGTTATGATTGATATCTGTTTTTATTAATTTTATTAAATTTACTTTTTCATTCTTGAATAATATTTTTGTATACAAT
>JAOQGK010005558.1:1828-18094 GCA_027564095.1 Cellarinelloides crassus
GCAACGGGAAGGTATCCAGAGAAGCCAGGCTCACCGTTATAGATGAAATATCTTCTTTTTTTACAGAAACAAGATCAATTCTTGCTTTAAATGGCTGTCCCAGAGAAGAGCTGAGTGTTAATTTTCCCAAGCCTGTTGCAGAGACCATACAAGACAACGTCAACGTAATCAGAAATAAAAAAGAATTAATAATAGGTTTAAACACTATTTAGACCATCCATTAGTTTATTTTCTGAAGTTCACATAACATATATTTTCTGTAGTCTGTGAATCTGGAGCTTAGTATCTTACAAAACTGACGGTTCCACACCAAGGCTTTATATACGGATACTTATAAAAAGTAAATGATAGATTTTGATCTTATTTCAATGCTTTGTCATTATTATGACAAATTATCTAACCATATTTATTTATTAAAATACCAACAAAAATACCAACAGAGCTGAATTAGTTAAAACATAAAAAATGTGACTTATTACCATTCTTTCTATACAAAAGGAGATATAGACTGTTACAAATTTTACTGCACAAGATTTATTAATAAGATACCAACAAAAATACCATCAAAAATACCAACAGAAATATACAGGACAATATCGAAAAAATGTTACTTACTACCTTATTTTGTTTATCTAAAATTATTCTAATATTAAATTAAACCAGAATTAGTTTCTCATGTGCCTATACTGAGCTCAATTCCGACTATCCGATCAGGATTTATTTTCGTTTAGTTGTCACAACCCATCAACTGCAGAATCTTCCACACGATCCTTAGTAAGAGCCTCAATAAGTCTATCAAGTGCGAGCCTTAATCTGCCCTGATCCGCTTCAGCAAGTCCGGTCCTTACTTTTACTGCCAATTCATCTGCTGTTGGTATTAATTCAGTTCCTTCTGAATGCACCAGGCGCATACAGTGCTCAATTACTTGTACTGAAGGATTCACTTTCCCGCTTTCATAACGGCTAATCGATGATTGCTTCACGCCCAGTTTTTGAGCGAATTCTTTTTGGCTATGCTCGTTTCGGGCAGTTCTAATTAATTTTGACACTGTGGTAATTGACACTAAAGGATCCCTTAAAAAATATACACCTTATGCATATTATACGATATAATATGTTTAATATGCATTTTTATAAAAAATACAAATCTGCCGATAAAAGAATAAGAATCTTATTCAATGCGAAATTACACGTACTTAATTCTATTTAACATTTTGAAAATGAATCTAAAAAAGTACATCTTATTTATAACCACCCTATTTTTGTTATGCAGTAATACTGCACAGAGTGATGGTATAGAAGACGGGATAGAAGCATATAAACAAGGTAATTATGATAAGGCTCTGGCAATACTCCACCCTCTTGCCACTCAAGGAATGGCAAATGCGCAAAATAATCTAGGCTGGATGTATGAAGAAGGAAAAGGCGTAACCCGGGACTATAAAGAAGCAGTGAAATGGTACCGGCTTGCTGCTAAGCAAGGATATGCATCTGCACAAAATAATCTTGGATTTATTTATCACGTAGGTAAAGGAGTTGCTCAGGACTATACAGAAGCTGTGAGATGGTATCGCCTGGCAGTAAAAAAAAGAATGGCGAATGCTCAAAGCAATCTTGGCTGGATGTATGAAGAAGGCAAAGGTGTAACCCGAGACTACAAAGAAGCTATCAAATGGTATCGACTTTCTGCTGAACAAGGGTATTCAACCGCACAAAATAACCTTGGAGTTATGTATGTCACGGGTAAGGGTATACCTCAGGACACTATTCGTGCACATATGTGGTTCAATTTTGCTGCAAGCCAAGGAAATAGGAATGCTGAAGAAAGTTTAGCTAAGTTGAATAAGGAGATGGGACCATCTCAAATTTCAGATGCTCAGATTATGGCCGGCGATTGTAAAAGAAAGAATTATAAGAACTGCAAATAATCCTATTATTTACGTAATTATCATTATTATTTAATAAGGAGCTAGGCCATGCCACAACTTGATAGTAGCCAACAAAATCTTAGTTGGTGGGAAAGAAAGAGTGAAAATATGGTGAATCTTGCCTTGGGATTAGCCATCGCACTTTTTGCGGCTTGGGGATTATATATAGGAATTAGTTTGCATTTATAAATGAAGAACCGTAACGAAGATCAATGTAATCATAAGTTCTAATTATCCATTTTGGCATAATAATCTGACAAAAATACTACTACTATGAATACTGCTACTTTAAGCACCACTATAGAAAGCGTTAATAAAGAAAAATTTATTGAGAAGTTTACTCCACTTGTAAAACAGATAGCCCACCATATGATGGCAAAACTACCTGCTTCTGTACAAATGGAGGATCTTATCCAGGCTGGAATGGTTGGCCTGATGGATGCGATCAAGCGTTATAAAGGCTCGTATGGCCACCAATTTGAAGCCTTTGCGGCCCAACGCATACGTGGTTCTATTCTGGACCTGTTACGGGTAGCTAACTAGCTACCTCATAAAAATAAATAGTTCATTAGAAATCTCTGTTTTTATATCGTCCTAGATATATACGACTAAAAGATTAAGTCAGTAAACAGAATTAAGCTCACTCCCCTGGCACTCCGCCGGTTATGGAAATATCAAATAATTAGCACGTCTAATTTTTCTTTATCATTAATGTTAATGTCTGCCATATCAGTTTAATGAAGAAATTTGATATACCTATCTCTTGACTTGATATTAATTCATTTTCTCTGCACAACAACCTATTTTTAACACAGAAATTTATAAACATCTCCTCTTATTAAAGCTAACTATTCAAATCAGTGAATAACCTTTATCCAAAGTTCATACAAATTAATACGTTAAATATAACAATAAATCTTTCATGTAATTTTTAATGATGTGAAAAATGGCGCATTTAAAATCAGACACTAAAAGAAATAGCCGCAAGACATGAAATTTCTAAGCAGATTCCGTCTCCCTGGCTTATACCCAGGGGAGAATAGAACCTAGAACTGAGTGATGCGGTCAAAATAGCTTATCTACTAAAGATGCACTCGGCTAGAATGCAAGAATTCTATTTGATTATCAGACAGAAAAAAGAAGATAGTTATACTTAATCTTGGCTATCTTGGGAGTCTTGTTGCGAAGGATCTATTTCCGGACAGTTCGGGTTACAAGGCTTCACTGAAGGAAGGTGATTATCATAGTGTTGGGCATCATTGTCATTCACTCTTTCATAAATACGTACATGTTGACCGTGTTCAACATCACCATTCGTTGTAACAACAATAATTTTACGGTCCGGAAAAACAAAATGAACGGATTTAAACTCTGCACCATGATTCTGTCTGACACTAGTACTAATTTCAGCAGATGAACCAGAGGAGGTCTTGGCGCTCTCCATGGCAGCTAAAAGCGCCTTGGTAACTTCAACCGGATTAATCCTATCGGAAAAAGAACCCCAATTTTTTTCTATCCAGGAAATCTGTCCGTTCTCAAATGCCAGACTAGCCACAGGCCGGTCTTTATTTGCTTCATCTTCCGACAAAAAAAACATACTTTTAGCACCTGGAACTCTAACTATATGAAAATGAGATCTAAGTTTTTCAAGTGCGTCAGCCTGCTCCATTCCGGGCGACAAAGTAACAGAGCCAATTTTTAACCCGGCAGCCTGTATACTAGGAAAAATAAGAATCAGTATAAAACCAATAAAATAGTATTTTTTCATCTATAGTTCTCTATTTTTAGTACCCACTCTATCCCTTGTACCCATATTGAACTGATAAAAGGAAAAATTGTTTTCTGAGTAACTATATCGAAAAAGGTTGGAATTACTTAGGCAAATAAATCATCATTTACAATGATGGTATTAATTCACAGTCCAGCAACCATAGTTCTTTACGTACTAAATATTATTTATTTTCAATATAGAAGTATCTATTTCTTTAAAATATACCAACCAATATACCAACATCTCTATCTTTCTTTTAGCTCCTAAAATGTAATTTTTTACCATTTTTAAGATCTTAGTTCTTAGTGCATATCAAATAAATTATGAGGATTCCCGAGAAACATTTAGATAAACTTGTTTATTTATCAGAAATTTCTTGTCAGAAAACGCCGTGTATTTTTCTTTGGTTTTATAGGTGCTATTGAATTACGCAATCCAGCTGTCGGATCTCGCAATGTACGTCCTGTTGAAATTGCATAGCATAATATCTGCTCACAATAAGTAAGTGTACGATGTGCAGTTTCTAGAGCTCCACGGTTTTCTATGCGCTTGATTGCAGTTAGCAATACAGGCGAAATTATTTTATCTACAGGTCTTGCACCTAACCATGGGAAAATATCTTTTTCAAACTGAGCAATGATTTTACTGGGATGATTCTCTTTCCAATTTGGTACTCGCCCCATGAACCACTCCCGAGTGACAATTTCAAAACTATCGTCAGCCAATACCCTGGATGCAGTTTTTTTTGCTTTTTTGGTGTTACCTGGATCTGCACCATTTGCTAATAGCTTTCGGGCTTTTTCACGACGATCTCTAGCAAAAGAAAGGGTTACCTCTGGATACACACCTAATGCCAGTGTTTTTTGCTTCCCGGCAAAACGATATGCAAGACGCCAATACTTAGAACTGTTAGGGTCACAAGATTTCACCAGTAAGAATAATCCGCCACCATCAAATAGTTTTAATGGTTTGTTTTCTGACTTTGCATTCTTTACCTGTAATTGAGTCAGCGCCATTCTTATCCATTATTGTTTATTCCGATATTAGTTAATAGCGTCAAATACCAACAATTCTTAATAGCCGAAAATAAGCAAGCCATAATATCAATGAATAAAGGAATCTTCCTCTTTTATCAATATAGGTATTAAATTGAACAGAGTGTCACAAATAACCTTATTTAATATAAGACGGTCACTAATAACTACTACTCTTAATGCCAACTAACATGAAAAAGTACTAAAGCTTGCGGATATTTTACTATTTCATTTTAATAAGATCTGTACGGATCAGATGCCAGAAATCAAGCTCATATTGTAATTTCTCCAAATATAATTTTATGAAACGTTTAACTGTTTCAGTTGCATAGCTATTTGTTGCGATTTTCAGGGAAATAAATCTTGAAGTGGGCTGCAAATTATCACATGTCTTGTATCTTAACTTTTTAAACTATCTTCAGATTAGACTAAGATTAGCTGTTTCTGCTATAGGTTCTGTCCTGAAAGGACGTTAGTAATTAATACCCATATAAATTTCCAGCAATGCTGCGAATTTGGAAAAATAAAATACTATTTATTATGTGAATTTTTTCACAGAATGATTTGTTCAGAATGATTATTGTATGTTTGCACACCCTAATATTAGAAATCACCAGATTTAAAATGATACTGAATAAATTTGGTAGGTATGTGTTTTGATAAGGAGGCAACATAATGGCTGATGATGATCTAACGTGCCAAATTGAAGATATAGGAGTTATGCCAGTTCCACGTACGTGCAGGGCCGCATTTGGAACTTCGTCTAATCTTTTAGGAATAGACCAGGATATGCCTTTACGATCATGGGGAATAATTGCAATTATATGTGCCGCTTTATTTCTGATCTGGATAGGATAATCTATATAATTAAGTACTATTGATCAATAATTAGATTAATTAATTACATTAAGTATTAATAGCATCTATTTGTTAATATTATTAATAATTATAAATTCTAGGGATTTATTACATGAGTAGAAAATGTGCAATTTTTCCAAAAGAGGAGAAGTTGGAAGAGTTTATTTAATTCAAATTTTTAACGAAACCGGGCAGATTAAGCTAGATCCATAATGATCGTTACATACCACATACTATATGGGTGGACCCATCTTGTATAACAAAGGAATCTAGAATAATTGAGTAATATCGGACTCAATTTTTCTCTGAGTATATCTATGATGAGCGACGTTTCCGATAGTATAATTAAATTTTTTCTTTTATATCAACATGTTCCTATAATTCCTTAGATTATCATAGCCAGCAATACAACGAAGTTAATGGTTATTTTAAGTGTGTAATAGGAAATCAGGTTTTTTTCAAAATACAATGAAAGCAAATCAAAGTAATTCAATTTAATTTAATACCATAATTATCAATATGATATGGATTGATTGTAATCTAGTTTAGATTGTTATTTTATCAATTGTGATCAGCTGTTAACCAGACTTTTTGATACTGGCTTTAGCATTCATTTAATTTATTTACTCCTCCTGTTATATTTTTCTATATTTCCCTTAGATAAATTTACCGGATATTTTATTGCATTAATCTTTATTTTTTCTAAAGCAGCTTTCTCAATATCAACGTCTAATTTATCAGCCAGCCTTACCAAAAAGAGAAAAACATCTGCAATCTCTTCTCTTACCAATGACATCTGCTTCTCATAATTTATTATATCTATAGATTGTTGTTCTGTAAGCCACTGGAATATCTCAAGTAATTCAGCAGCCTCTCTTACTAAACCCATAGATAAATTCTTAGGGCTTTGAAATTGATTCCAGTCACGCTCATCAGAAAATATAGATAGCTTCTCCTGTATAACATTGATATCCATTAAATAGCTCCCTTTAACTTATTTGAATATTTCTGAATTAGCATCCATTCAGGCAAGAAATATGTGTTCGTCATAATATATCTATTAATCAACCTATTAGAATAATTTTGTACTTTAAGTAAGCTAAATAATGACTACGTCATAATCCCAATTTATCAAATTACCGTATAAATTTGATCTGCTCATCAGATTTGTAAAGATCTATCATAAATGACTTTTTTGTATTCAGCGGTCGCTAATGACTCTATTGTCGTAATCTAGTCTCTTATGACTTCTTTTAACTAAGCGTAAAGTTTACTTTCAATTTCTTATAATCTGCAAAGTTTCCCCGTTATTAGTCAATCTGTACTTGATAAGCTACTATAAAATAAACATACAGACTTCTAATCTAAATTACTTTGTTTTTAGTACTAGAATTTAAGGTAACTTATTAATGTCTAAAAAAATTGGGCTGGCTCTGGGACTGCTTGCGTTGATATATACTATGGCATCTGTACCGCCCGCCAATATGAGCGAACGGGCCTGGGCTACAGCAGGAGTAGGCATGTTGATGGTAGCCTGGTGGGCCACCCAGGTGCTTCCTATACCAATTACTTCATTACTTCCGATTGTTTTATTTCCATTACTAGGAATAAGTCCGATTCGTGAAGCTGCGGCACCCTATGCCAATCCTGTAATATTCCTGTTGTTAGGTGGCTTTATTATTGCAACAGCACTGCAACGTTGGCAATTACACAGACGCCTGGCATTATTGGTTTTACGCCTAGCAGGCAGTCATCCACATTCAATTGTAGGTGGGTTCATGTTTGCCAGTGCATTTTTGTCAATGTGGATTAGTAATACTGCTACGACAATTATGATGCTACCGATTGCGATATCCCTTGCCCAGGTCATGTTTAAGGGACAATCTAAAGAAATAACTGATAAATTCACTATTTGTCTTTTATTAGGGATTGCTTATGCAGCAAGTATCGGAGGACTTGGTACTCTGATCGGGACACCCCCCAATGCAATGATGGCAGCCTTCATGACAGAAACTTACGGTATCAACATTGGGTTTGCTAAATGGATGACTTTTGGTATGCCAATAATATGCCTTCTGCTACCTCTTGCATGGTTGTTATTAACACGTCTGATATTCACCTTTGACCTGCCACATAATAAATCTACCGTTATTAAAACTGTTGACAGTGAACTAGAGTCTATGGGGCCTATAAGCACGCCGCAGAAACGTACAGCTATTGCCTTCTCCCTTATTGCTTTGGCCTGGGTAATGCGGCCAGTCTTGCAACAGCTTCCGGGTCTGGCTGAATTAAGCGATACAACTATAGCTATAGCAGGGGCGATTTCACTTTTTATAATCCCATCAGGAGATAAACTAAAAAACAATACACAGCTACTGGACTGGGCAACAGCTATGAGTATTCCCTGGGGTGTATTACTATTATTTGGTGGCGGCCTTAGTCTGGCAGCAATGATTAGTAGTAGTGGTCTGGCTATCTGGCTAGGTGGCATATTATCTGTACTAACTAATCTTCATATTTTTATTCTAATATTATCCATCGTTACATTAGTAGTATTTCTGACTGAGCTCACCAGTAATACTGCAACTACTGCAACTCTTCTACCTGTTTTGGGCGGTATCGCAACTGCAGCTTATATAGAGCCTATGTTACTAATTGCGCCGATGACCCTTGCTGCAAGTTGTGCTTTTATGTTACCTGTTGCTACTGCCCCTAATGCAATTGTATTTGGCTCCGATAAAGTATCAATTCCTCAGATGGTAAAAGCAGGATTTAGTCTGAATCTGTTAGCTATCACACTTATCACTCCAATGGCTTATCTACTGATTCCAATAATTTTTCTGTAATAAAACTGTTGATATAACTGATTTTTTAAGCTCTAAAATACTTACCTCTATTGAAATCATATTAAATACATCCATATATTCCGTATAAAGAATATATATTTAGTTTAATCAACTTTAAAGGAATGAAAATGGACTCAAAAGATGAGTTTGTACGTAAGATGCATTCAAATCTAGATCAGTTGAATAACAAAATAAATGCTCTTGTTGCAAAAATAGAACAAACCGAAGAGCAGTTCAGTAATGAATACCACCAACAAGTCACAGTACTAAAAAACAAACGTGATGAGATTCGTAAAAAGCTGAATCATATAGATGAATCAGGTGAAGATGCATGGGAGGATATGGAAGCAGGTGTTGAAGTGGCCTGGGAAGATATAAATATGGGAATTGATACCGCATTAGATGCTATTAGCGAAGCAATAAACTCAGCAAAATCCCGTTTCAAATAAACACGTTGCCAGAAGAAGGAAAAATTTCTTATTAATTACAGTTCCAGAATATCCCCTTCCTGTGGCACATCTACCCGTAGTCCAAGTTTCTGGTTTATATGATCACAAAATTCCTGCTTGGTCTGCTTCTCACCATGCGCAACGTGAATAGAAGGATTACTATTGAAATTGCTTAACCAGCGCGTCAAGTCATCAACGTCTCCCCTGAATTAAGCCACAGTCCAGCAACACCAACTGACCATTGGCCCTAAGAATATGGCAGGAACCTGTTATGCCACTAGTAGCTCCATAAAATTCTATATGCATGAATATTCTTCTTGTCTATACTCGATTAATTAGAAAAGCTCATAAAATTAGCTTTATTAGTTGATACTGTCAGTACCAAAAAATAATAGATGAAAAACTGATAAACAACATCATTTAACTCAATCCAGGCATAAACGATTCTTTAAAGAATTTAATATAAAATACACTTCTATTACAAATCAATATGTAAAATAAAAAGCTGAGGAGCAGAAATGTATTATAAAATTTTAGCACCAACCTTTCTTATTATTATCTTAAATTTAATGCTAGTCAGCCCAATAATTTGGGCAGCAGATAGTGAAAAGCGATATATAACAGTGGCCGGTCATGGAAAGGTATCTGCCGTACCTGATACAGCATGGGTGTCTGGCGGGGTTCACACCCAAGCCAAAACAGCTACAGAAGCATTAAATAATAATAATAATTTAATGGAGGCAGTAATTAAAGTTCTGAAAAATTCCGATATTAAGACTAAAAATATCCAAACATCAGGTATTAATGTCTATCCTATTTATGATCACTCTAAAAGATCAGGCCACAGGAAACCTAACTCACCGAAAATTACAGGCTACAGAGTAGCTAATTCTGTGACAATAAAAATTATTGATACTGATAAGCTCGGCAAACTACTTGATAAATTAGTTAGTTCCGGAAGTAATCAGATATCTGGAATCAGATTTGGATTTAATGATAGCCGGGAATTACTTGATGAAGCACGAAAACTCGCCATAACTGATGCTGAAAAAAAAGCAAAACTATATGCAAAAACTGCCGGTATTGATGTAGGCAATATCATCAGTATTAGTGAATCTGGTGCCAGATTGCCTCAACCAGTTAATCACTTTACTGAAATGCGCCAGGCAAAAATAATGTCGGATGCCGGCACGGTACCTGTTGTAAGTGGAGAACAAAATATTTCCGCTTCAATAAATGTGGTATATGAGTTAATGATCAAGGATAAATAATCCATATCATTATCAGAAATTATTTATAGTTATATTGTCTCAACAGCTGAATGAATCCATTGACGCTAGAACTGGTATTGTAATAACGAACTGTCATCTTTATTTGTATCATACACACGATAGTTTTTATGTCGTCTTATTCTGTAATCATTAATATTTTGGTCATTAACTTCAGTTCGAGTAACAGAACCTCTTGCATCGTCCACCTGTTTAATATCAGGCACTTTATTTGAGGACTCACGCTCTATTTTTTCCAGATAGTATTTATCTAAAATAATCAGATCACCGGCGTATACCTGATAGGTGAAAAAGAGCAGCATTGCAGGAACAAGAATTTTCATGGATATATCTTTATATTAATCTACATGTTAATAATAGAATACTTTACCAAATGTGCAAGTATTATTTCATGAGTTACAAATGCGCAAAAAAATAATTTATTCTTTTATAATTAGCTACTTATTGTCAATCAACGTTATGGCCAAAGACATTCCGAATAATTTTATTGAGCTTAAGATGTATATTCCTACCATAAATCTGGATATACGCTACTTCACCACTGATAATTTTGTCGGAGCACGTATTGATGGCTACAAGAGCCCGAAAGCCCTGTTATCAGTGCAGGCTGCAAACGCTCTTAGAAATGTTCAGTCAGAACTTTCTGTTTTTGGACTTAGTCTGAAAATTTATGACGCATATCGACCACAACAGGCAGTTGATCATTTTATTCGCTGGGCAAATGATCCGGATGATATAAAAATGAAACCAAACTATTATCCTGAATTGGATAAGGAAAGCCTGTTTAAGGAGGGTTATCTTATTGATAGATCCAGCCACTCCAGAGGTAGCGCTGTAGATATAACAATTGTCTCTTTACATAAAACTGACCCAAAAGAACTGGACATGGGTACAGATTGGGATTTTTTCGGTCCTGATTCATGGCCTCAGAGCTTTACTGTAACACCACAACAACGTGCAAACAGAATGTTTTTATCTCATATGATGCGTAAACATGGCTTTAAACCACATGAAAAAGAGTGGTGGCACTTTACTCTGGAAAATGAACCTTATCCAGATCAGTATTTTGATGCTCCGATACAATAATATCCAGTTCATTTATAAACCCTCAACTCTATAGTATTTGATAATATTAAATTACTTTAAAAATTATCATACTCTCTCTGAAAACGTTCAATACCCGGTCACAGATATCTATCCAGATAGATAAGGCAACTACTAATAATCTCGCATATCACAATATAATCATTTAGAAGAAACCCAGGAAATCTCTAATACACAGGTTATATTAATACTATGTTCAGACCAATGAGATTCTTATCATTACAAGCCAGAAAACCAACAGGTCTATTTGGTCGATATATAATGACAAATATTTTTAACAGAGTTAATGATGACTTAAATTCATTAGTTAAAGAAATACTTAACCCAGAAATAAATGACAAAATACTAGAAATTGGATTTGGTTCCGGAAAATTAATACATGAAATGGCTGGAATTATTACTGAAGGAATTATAGAGGGAGTTGATTTCTCAAACTCGATGCTTAATCATGCAAGTAAAGTAAACAGGCAATATATATCAACCGGTATCGTAAAACTTAGGAAAGGTGAATACGGTAACCTTCCATATGATAACAAATCATTTGATAAGTTATGTTCTGTAAATACCTTATATTTTCTAAATGAACCAGACAAATGTTTCCTGGAAACTTTTCGTGTCCTAAAACATGGGGGGAAGATCGTGATCGGATTCCGCGATAATAAGCAAATGAATCACCTAAATTTCAGCAGGGATATATTCAATACCTATTCATTGGATGAAGTAGTTGATTTGTTAACAAATTCAGGGTTTTCGAATGCACAAATAGTAAAAAAGGATGGGGAGTGGTTAATGTCATACTGTGCTGTAGCAACCAAGCCAACAGCACAATACTAACATTAATCTAACCCTAAAAAAAACTACGGGCTATCCACTTATAAAGAATCAGGCAATTTAGAGCAAGAATGAGAACATATGTTTTTTCTCAGTTAATTCTTTAAGTTGTTCACCTGTAATTTCCTTATTAGTCTTACGTTTTATCATGCCCAGTGCTGCTTCGTCTGTATATGCCTGGAAAGACATTTTCAAAACTCCACCTTTCATATTTGCAGCCCCTGTTTCCGTAAGAACAATATGATACTGCTTCTCATTATTTTTTCCGGGAAGAATAGAAGTTGCTTCACCGTTATCGATACGCTCAACTGCATTATCTATAACTTGCTGAGCCTTACCACCAATCATAATTAATGAGCCCGGAACAATACTTGCTTTTAATCTCCCTTTATTATTGAAATTACAATCAACAGCAACGGTATTTGTACCCGTTTTAGCTGTCTTAGCCAACTTAATGTATGAAACTGTAGCGCGTTTGCAATAAATTTCCAGGGATGGTTTCATTCCTTTGACCAACTCAGTAAAACCAGATGTTAAATACATTTTATCGGTTTCAGATTTTTGCTGTTCAAATTGTTCTGCGGAGGAAGCAATTTGCGAATCTAAAAGCCGCCGATTCTCAGTAATTTTCGAATTCATCTTCTTTACATTGGAAGATACTGCATTAATATTATCCTCAATTCCTCCCAGATCAACATTTTGAGTTGGTGCTGATGCAGGTGGTGTAAAGAAATTGAAGAAAGCAACTGCTAAAGCAATCAGGGAAATGAAAAGTGCACTTCTTCCATTATTATTCTTTGGAGGCGAAAATGATTCCATAGTTGTTTTCTGTTCTTCCATAGGTTTTCTATCTTCTTTTTTAGCTTTTACCTTAACTTCTTTAGCTTTCTTTTCATCTTCCATAGGTTTTTTCTCCTCTTCCATTGTTTTCATCTCCTTCTTAGTTTTTATTTCAACTTCCTTTACTTTCTTTTTTTCTTCCTGAGCCCTCTTTATCTCCGCTTCCCGGAATTTTCTCTCGGCTTCCTGAACTCTTGTCATTTCCACTTTCCGGGCTTTTATCTCAGCTTCCTGAGCTCTTGTCATTTCCACTTCCCGGGCCTTCTTCTCCGCTTCTCGAATTCTCTTCTCTGCTTCCTGAAATTTCTTCTCTTCTTCCTGCGCCCTCTTTCTCATTTCTTCCTGAGCTTTTTTCTTTGCTTCCTGAGCTTTTATCTCTGCTTCTTTAGTGTTCTTCTTTATTTCCTTATCTGTCTCTAATCTTAGAACTTTTTTTGCTACTCCCTTAATTATCTTACCTTTTTTTTCTACTTCCCTGGTTTTATTCTGTATTTTCTTTGCTTTTTTTGGTGTTTCCTTGGCTTTATTTTGTATTTTCTTAATCTTTTTCTGTGTCTCCTTTGCCTTTTTTGCTATTTCTTTATCTTTCATAGCTTTCTTTTCTGCTGTCATAAGTTATTTTAAGAATCAATAAATAATAGGTTAAGTGATTGTATAATAATATAAATTATATTTATATAGTCACATAAACAGCCAAACAACAACTGTTTGATTCTCTTTTATAGCCATAAGGATTTGTTGAGTATACTAGATAAACTTGCAGGATTAAATCTCGACATAAGCAAACATATGATATTTGTTCAGTTTATTTAAAGCTGTAAAAGGAAATTATCAGTATGATTATATAATACACACTGATATAACCTGCTTCACTTGTTTAATTTCAATCCAAATTATAATTTATTTTTTAATTATTATTTTTTCTACGACATATGCCTCCAAGGCCTGCCAGACCAAGCCCTATAAGCACAAGAAAAGCGCAAATAAAGAACGTGGTAATTCTTAATATCGGCTTCTTTAAAATTTCTTTTAGTTTTAGCATATAAAAGTCTCCTTTCAGGATCTGCAAGCTGACTTTATTTTCTATTTACAGCTCTTAAAATTTTTCCTTTCACAAACATGTGCCATCTTTTGCGCATTAATAATTTGAGAGACTGTCATCTTTGTAGCTATCCAGGCACGATCTTTCCTTGCATTCATATATCCTTTATTAGCAACAAGATCGAACCACATATAAGCGCGAATATAATCTTGAGTTATACCCTGTCCGTTTAAATATAGTAAGCCAAGGTTATATTGAGAAAACAAATCCCCTTGCTCTGCGGCAAGGCGATACCATTCAGCAGCCTCCTGATGGTCCTGAGTAACACCCACTCCATGCAGATATATAGATCCAAGTGTATTCTGCGAAATTGTTCCACCCTGCTCAGCAGCCAAACGATGCCATTTAGCGGCTTCTTGATAGTCCTGAGATACACCGTTTCCATATAGATAAGACATGCCAAGAACAGTTTGCGCAGCTACCTCCCCCTGCTCTGCAGCAAGTCGCAGCCATTTTATTGATTCATTGATATCTTTAGTTACACCCAAGCCAACATCATACATCCCGCCAAGTTTGCCCTGAGAATACGCATCGCCCTGTTCTGCAGCGAGACCAAACCATTTCACTGCTTTAGAATAGTCCTGAGGAACTCCTTTTCCTCTGAAATACATCTGACCGAGTAAACCCTGAGCTATAACATTCCCTTCCTCAGCGATCGGGTAGAGTAGTTCCAAAGTTTTATTATGCTGACCTGTATCATATATTTCTATACTTCTCTCAAATAAATCTGCACTTGTAACGCTACTGAATAGCGATAATAAAATAGTCGAAATTAGAATCCAGGATCTCATTATTCATTCCTCTCTCATATAGGTTAGTCCAGTTCCAAACAGTTGTTATAATTTTTACTTAGCAGAATATTATGCAAATCAGAAAATTAATTCAGTAATTAAAATCACAAAATGCATGTAAAATATGGAAAGGCAGAATGAATGCGTTGGTATAAAATAAAATTCTTACTAATACGATATTAGAAGTAGTTTATTTTTAAAATAAATCAATAACTAATTCTGGAAAGGGATGACTTAGTGGCTCTACTCTACGAGACAAGAATAACTGGCCTGTTTATCTGAAATATCAGACACCTGATATCAATGTACAATTACATTGTGATAAGAGATTTGAACGCTTAAGATAAATCTGACTATATTTCTATATTATACTGATATCATACTTTCTCAATGAATTTGGCAATTTTATAAACCATGAACATAGACATAGAATTAGCTATCCTACTTATCCTGCTTATTAGTATGCTTTGTGTGGCGTACTGGTACGCAAGAAATCGCATAAAGCGTAACAACCTTTTACCATTACGGGTAGATGGCGATCCGTATCTACAGGGAATAGCCACTTTTAAGAAAAAAATTGACAAAACTGTCACTACAACCGTTCGGCGACATGAGCAAGAGCTGGAACAACGCTATGAGAATGATGCTGAACACTTGCACCGCAAGGAACGACTATCTCAGTTTGCACGAGCCGCTGATCTGGACAAAGCACTAATCGTAATTTGGGAAGAAATTGAGCACTATCCTTTATGGCTAAAACGTGATGATTCTGATAAATGGAATAAGCTAAACTTACAAGGCATCAATGGCTCAGGTAAGGAAGATACATATTCGGTAGAGTTTTTATATAGTTCTCAACAGTTCAAAATAACAGAGAAAACTCAGAGTGAGACAGGAGAACTGAATTCTATTCTTCTTTTATTTGAAGACAATGTTGAAGTTTTTGCTATTGAATGCTCAATTAATGCTATAGATGAAGAAACTAACCATATATGCCAACAAATCTGTGCCTTTAAAGAAAGAGGTAACTGGCCAAAGATACTACTTGAATTATATAGCCGGATCAGGATTGAAAAAGGTAAGTCTGCAGATGAGGTTAAATACTTTCGTGCGAATGAATTTAAATCTCGTTTTGAAGGTTAGTCGAATACCAGCAATCAAAATTTCTCACGCAACTACTCACTTATAACTTTGTATAAAAATTTTGAAAATTCTGTGCAGCAGAACTTAATTCCTACGTATATACCAAATTCATAAAAGAAAACTCTGAATGCGACTAAAAACAGAATAGCTGGTTTAATTTTGTTTTCTCTTAATTACTCATTTTACAACGCTCCATTATCAATCAAATTGATAACCATTGTTATCTAAATGACAAGACAGATGTACTCTGAGTCAAGTATTCTTATAAGTCTCAATGTCT
>JAOQGK010007779.1:0-17399 GCA_027564095.1 Cellarinelloides crassus
ACCACCTGCCAGTTGAGATTATCAACCCAGACGCTATTGACGCCAAAGAAGAGATTCAGGAGGCGGCCGACAGCGAGGTGGGTCTATTTGATTTACCCCTCATTGGAGGGGAGGACGCCAGCGCCGTTGCGCGCGGCAGCACCCGCTCTTACTCGGAGCAGTCTCCGTATGCATGGGAGAATGTCCAGCAAGAGGTGGGGCGCAACGAAGACCAGTCGGGGGGTGGCACTTTTGGGTAATACGACGAGCGCGAACGCTGCCCTTCAGAGACAGATCAAAAGACTCAACGAGTTCGACGGACTTGCTGAGCGAGCGGCTCCTCGGGTAGCGGCGGAGACGACTGCGATCATGCGCAAGAATGTGATCGCGGAGATTGCCCCGAGCGGCAAGGCGTGGCCACGGACTAAGGATGGCAGAAAGCCTCTAAAGGATGTGGTCGATCGCATGAAGGTTCGCGTCCTAGGGACGGTGGTCCTCTTCTCGCTTGATGGCCATTATGCAAGGCACGATCTAGGGGCTGTAAAGGGCAAGGTTCGAAGGCCCGTTTTGCCTAAGGGCAGCACTCCTGACCCGATGGTGAGGGCTATCAGTAAGATCGTAGGCGACGAGTTCACGCGAACGATGGTCGGCGGGAGACGCGGCTAGTGTGGCTCAGCCGATTCAAATCTGCCTTGCGCTCACCACGCTCTACGATGCGGTGCTCGCGCGCTTCGAGAAAGACCAGCTCAAAGTGGAGAGCCACTTTGGGTGGAGAGAGCCACAGAAGTACAAAGAAGGCTCTTCGCGAATCGTCTGGGTACCTGGAGACCCGGGCTCGAACGTCGGAGATATCCAGGGCCCTCGTAATCCCGGGCAGAACCCTCGCTCGCTTGGAACTCTTGCGGAGCTCTTCACGGTACAAATCTCGGGACGAGACTTTCAGTTCCCAGAGGATGAGCGCAAGCAGTATGTGGCCACGCGGCTGCTCTACGATGCGTGGTTTAGGGCGGTCTATCTCGCTGCTCACGGAACCTTCGCTGTGCGAACGAGCTTGTGGAACACGAGCAAGAATGAGCGACGACACGGCGCAGAGATTATTTGTGTTTGTGAGATCGAATCCCCAATCCCCGATGCAGTCCAGACTTTGGCACCGGATGACTCCGGCGTTGAAGTCACAACAATCCTCGACGATGTGAGTGAACTGACGATTACGTCATAGGAGAAAATGTATGTCACAACCTGCCGTAACTCTTACTGAGCTCGATGGAGCACTAGGCATCCTGCCCACGACTGCTGGGCGGCTTCTGGCCGTTGTTGGCGTCTCTTCGTCCGGGGTTGTCGATACACCTGCAACGTTTGCCCGCGTCTCTGACATTGTCGCTAACTTTGGCCAGGGACCGCTGGTTGAGCTTGCTGCTTACTACATCACCAAGTTTGGAAAGCCGGTGGTCGTGGTGAAAACTGGCGCGAGCAATCCGGGCGACTTCCCTGCGTCTGCTGTAACCGTGCAGGCGGGCACAGGAACAAGCGTGGCTACGGTAGACGACGTAACGACGGCGCCTCAGGACGACTATGAGTTTCACTTGGAGGTCATCGTGGGCGGCACGATTGGCGTTGCTGGCATCACGTTCCGTTGGTCTTTGGACAACGCACGCACGCAGTCTGCTGTGACGGACCTTGGCACGGCGGCCTCGTTTATCTTCCCGGAGTCGGGTGGGGCGGAGATCGACTTTGCCGCGGGCACGCTTGTGGCGGGTGACACCATTACGTTCCGCGGGGATGCGCCTCTTTGGAACAACACGGAGATTGGCACAGCTCTTGATGCGCTCATCGGCTCTGTTGTGAGCTGGGAGAATGCTGCTGTCGCGGGAGATCTCGACGCGACCTCGTTCGACGTCATTGACCCGAAGTTTACTGCCGCGCAGGCGGCGGGCAAGTACCGCGGATGGTTTGGCCACACACGGATGCCTACCCTAGGGGAGACGGAAGCTGCGTATCTGACAGCCATGGATAGCGCTTTTTCTACCAAGGCTACGGTCCATGGAGAGCTTTGCTCGGGCGCCGCAAAGACGACCTCAGGTGTCACAGGGCGAAGCTACAGGCGCCCGTCATTGTTTGCCGTGGCCTCAAAAGAGCAGTCGGTCTCTGAGGAAATCAACATTGCAGATATCAACCTGGGCTCGCTGCCTGGCATCTCGATTGGGGACGCCAATGGCAATGCGGATGAGCACGACGAGTCGCTCAACCCTGGGCTTGATGATGCGCGATTCACGGTGCTTCGAACCTGGGAAGGGATTCAAGGCGTGTACGTGAATCGCCCCAGAGTCTTCTCGGCGGCGGGCTCGGACTTCGACATTTTCACGAAGCGTCGAGTGATCAACATCGCAGAGAATACGGTGCGTCTGTATTTCATGCGAAGGCTCAACCAGCCGATTCGAGTGGACACGGACACGGGATTTATTCTTGAGTCTGAGGCTCAGGAGATGGAAGCTGACGGGACTGTGGCGCTTGAGAGCACGCTGCTTGCCAAGCCCAAGGCTAGCGGTGTCCAGCTCACGGTTTCCAGAACGGACAACATCTTGTCCACGAAGACCATCACGGTCACGGCGCGTGTGATTCCGCTGGGTTACCCAGAGTTCATCGATGTCGAAATCGGGTTTCTCAATCCAGCACTTCAGATTCAAACGACATAGGGAGAGAACATGGCAGACCAAATCCGAGTCAATGGAAATCAACTGAGCTGGGGTTCGATCGTGGCCAAGGTCAACGGCGAGCCGTACTTCGGCTTCACGTCGATTTCTTATTCCGATCAAAGAGAGCGCGTCTTTGCTTACGGCCTAGGGAGGCATCACGCCCCCCGTGGTCGTTCGCGCGGTAAATACATCCCAGAGCCCGTGGGCCTTACGGGATGGAAGGGTTCCGTTCAGGGCCTTCGTGTCGCACTCGCCGCACAAGCAGGCGGCTTTACGTACGGAGACACCATCTTTCAGCTGGTGGTCCAGTACGTCGAGTTCGACGATACTCCCATTACAGTCCAGCTAGAAAACTGTGTTTGGTCTAAGAACTCGAGCAGCGAGGAAGAGGGCCCCGACCCCTTGAAAGAGGAGATTGAGGTCAGCTGCATGCGCATCCGCCGCAATGGTTTGGTGCTCTATGATAATAGACTTCCTTTCTAGACACCCAAGAGAGGAAGTGCTGCATGACTCCAGAAGAGGCGCGAAAGCGGATTGAGGAAGCCCGAAAAAAGACTGCCCAGATAGAGGCTACGCGTGAGGCGAATCACGCGGAGTTTGGCATAGCGGACGAAGTGCGCATGGCTGAGCAGGATGCTCAGGATGCCGAGGCAATTCTAAAGGCTGAAGATGAGCATGGGATTGCCAACGTGGCAGTGGTGGAGACGGACCTCGGCGCGGTGGTTGTCAGGCGACCTAACCCGGTGCTTTTCAAAAGGCATATCGATCGGGCAGCCAGCGGCAAGGACATGGGCTCCGAGGACGCGGAGAAGTTTGTTCGGCCGTGCGTAGTGCATCCAACGGCGGAGCAGTTCGGTCGCATGATTGACGAGCGGCCTGGGATTTTGGGGGACGCGAGTCTGGCGGCCTTTCGTTTGGCTGGCTCCAAACGGGAGGAGGATGCGGAAAAATAACCGCCCTATGCCGTGAGGCGCGACACGATGTAGGGAAGTGGGCTGAGTGTTTGCTTTCGACTCTTGGGAACGAGGAGTTTGAAACAGATGCGGAGATGATTCGCGCGTATGCAGGGGCGATATTATTTGCAGAAGTAATGCATGAGGTGAAACAGATCAGAAGGCTGCTGACTCCTGAGAAAAAGTGAACAATGGTAGACGCGTTTAGAACGACATTTGCGGTAGAGCTTAAGGACGAAACGTCGGGTCCTGCGAAGTCTGCTGCAAGTACGCTCGCTACACTTAATCTCAAGATCAAAGAAGGCAGCAAGGCTCTGACCGAGATGCGTCGAGCTCAGCGCAATCTTAGGGGCGGGACGTCTTCGAGCACTGCGGCGATCTCAGAGCTCAAGGACAAGATATCTGCCCAGAAGGCCGTCGTGGCCTCTGCGCAGGCGCAGTATGTGGAGCTTGGCGGGAAGTTCGGCAAGACAGGCGCGGCCGCGGAGACGGTCTCCGGGAAGGTGGGGCAGCTATCCGCCGCGGTATCTCAGAGCGGAGGGGCCCTTGGCGCGTTCAGCTCGAAGGCAGCCAAGCTTGGCTCGCTTTTGACCAATCCGATCACACTTATTGTAGCGCTCGCTGCTGCGATGGCTGCCCTTGGCGCCGCGGTGGCAGCCGTGACAGCCAAGCTGCTCAAGTTCGGCTTGGCTCAGGCGGGCCTTCGTAGGATGGAGGAGCTTCAGCTCGCTGGGATTATAAGCCTGAGACGCCGGTATAGAAGGTTTGGGACTACGGTCCAGGAGGTGCGCGATGCCATTAACGGGGCCACGGCATCAAGCGACGTGGGGCGAGCAACGCTGCAGAAGTACGCGCTTCAGCTGGCAAGAACGGGACTCAAGGGAAGGGCGCTTGAAGCTGCAACGGAGGCCGCTGGCATCGCAATGCAGGTACAGGGTGAGCGAGGGGTGGCCAGGTTCCGGGCGCTGGCTATGCAGACGCGGCTTGCGGGAGGGACGGTAGCGGCCCTTGCGGCTTCGTACAAGGCGAAGCTTGGGCCGATCGCTGCCAGGATGATGCTCGATTTGAGCAGCCAAACCAATCGACTCAAGTCCGATTTGGGCCGCTTGTTTAAGGGGCTTGCGATTGAAGATTTCTTGGGCTCGATAAAGAAAGTGTTCTTTTTCTTTTCGCAGACGACTGTTAGCGGAAGGGCTTTGCGGGAGCTGATTATGGATATTTTTCAGCCGATGTTGGATCAGTCCGGAAAGCTCATTACGCTAGTAAAGCCCTTCTTTGAGGGCATGCTGATTGCTGCGCTTGAGCTCGAGCTTGCGGTACTCAAGCTTGCCAATCGATTCAAGGGAACGTTTGGCAACAGCGAGTTTCTTAAGAATCTAGATGCCGTAAAAATAGCGACCATTGCTGGAAAGGCTGCGTTCGTGGTGCTTGCTGTGTCTATTGCGGCTCTTGCTGTGCCTCTGGCTGCGGTCGCAGCTTGGATTGCGCTGGTTGCGACGGGAACGATTTCCTTTGTTAAGGGCATTCGCAACGCGGTGAATGCGGTTCGTGATTTCATTGGCGAGATAAGCGGCGCTGATTTCTCTGTCCTCGGCAAGAGCATGATCGACGGTCTCATCAAGGGGCTCAAGGACGGGGTAGCGAAGGTGTCCCAAGCGATCCGTCGCGTTGCTGATACGGCGATGAAGACTTTCAGGTCTGCACTTAAAATCTCATCGCCATCAAAAGTGTTCATGGACTTCGGTGCCAACATATCTGAAGGCGTATCGAGCGGTGTTGACTCGGGCAAAGCAAACGTGGATGCATCCGTGGGCTCTTTGGTCGACGCCCCCACCGGCGCAGGCATCCAAGGCAACGCTGTCACGATTTCCATTGGGGACATCAACGTAAGCGGAGCAAAGGCGGACTCCCCTCGTGAGCTTGCCCTAGCTCTTCGCGATGAGCTTGCGAGCATTCTTGAGGGTGTCTCTATTGAGATGGGGGCAACATGACGTTTCGTCCCAACAGCGAGTCGGTTGACTACATCTTGCTGGCCAATCAGAAGTCACCCGGCCTTGCGGTGGTGAGCAATGCCTCGTCGCCCAGAAGGTGGGACGAGCGCAAAGGCTACGCCTTGTCTGGCGGGCGGGTAGTGTTTAGAGGGATCGGAATCTCACGTCCGGTGGTGACCTTCACCCTTCTCTCGGACGAGGACTGGGAAGGATGGCATAACTTTAGGCCCCTGGTTCAAAGGCCCCCACTTGGTGTTCGTGCGCGTGCCATGGATATTTGGCATCCGATCTTAGAGGACCTTGGAATCGTCTCGGTCGTGGTCGCAAATGTCTCGCAGCCCCGTCAAGTCAATCACGGAGAGTGGACCGTAGACGTTGATTTTATTGAGTTCCGAAGGCCTAAGTTTACGATCGAGGTCGTCGCAGCAGCCGCGGAAAAGCCAACGCTCACAGACAACGAACAAAGGATCAGTTCGCTAAGGAATCAAAATACCGCGGCGCTTGCTGCCAACAGGACTACGCAGTGAGCGCCTACATCAATGTCAATGGAGAGAGCTGTCTGGAGGCTCACCTGCATGTCCCTAACATTGGTCCGTGGTGGGCGGACGTTATCTTTGAGGCCGCGCCAGCCGTATCGGGGAAGGTCGCCCTGGCCCTGGGGGAGCTGGCTTTGGTGGGGACTATCCTGAGCGCAGAGGACGGTACGTTTGGGGAGCAGCGCAGGTCGCGTATTGTTGGCGGCGCTGGCGGCTGGGGCACGCTTGTAACAGCGCAGCACTACCACAATGACGCCAGCGTCAAGGCGCTGTCTGTGGCGCAAGATGCCGCCAGGCTAGCGGGGGAGACGCTCGGAGCCTTCGCGCCACAGGATACGACCTTGGGGTTTGATTACGTGAGGTCGGCTGGGAACGCGTCACGCGTGCTCGAGGACGCCATAGGGACAGCTGCATGGTGGGTTGATTACGCAGGGGTCACGCAGGTCGGGGCTCGCACGCCGCAAACGCCAGCGCCCGAGGACTACCAGGTGCTTGAGTTCGATCCGCGGGAGAATCTGGCGACGCTTGCAATCGATGACTTGTCTGCGGTGGGCGTGGGCTCTGTGCTCAGCGAGGGGCTTGATGAGCCTTTGAGCATTCATGAGCTTGAAGTGAAGATTGCCGTGGACCAAAGCCGAACGATGGCGTGGGGCGGGGGCTCGCTTACCAAGAGGGGAAGGCTTGCGCAGCTGCTCCGTGGGATTGTGGACCGCACGACAGACCAGAAGCTATACGGGGTCTACCGCTACAGGGTGGTGCAGATGGCATCCGATCGAGTGAATCTTCAGTCCGTTGCACCATCGTCTGGCGTGCCGGACCTTCTGCCCGTGTCAATGGCACCGGGCGTTGCGGGGGCGCACTCGAGCCTGACGGGGGGGATGATTGTGCTTGTGGTTTTTCTTGAGGGAGATCGCACCCTGCCTCGCATTACAAGCTTTGAAGGCAAGGACGGCGCGGGACACGGAACGGCGAGCATTGTGTTCACGACGGCCTCGTCGATCAAGCTCGGTGGAGACGGCGCGACCGAAGGCGTTGCACGTGGAACGTCAGTGCAATTCTGGGCGGACAGCCACTTCCATACAGGAGGAACGATTAGCGGCAACACGGGTATCCCGACCGTCCCCTCCCCCTCGCCGTCAGCGAAGGTGTTCGTAGAATGAGCGCTATCTTTGATGCGAGCGTGGCTACGCAGCTGGCGCTCATTACGCGTACGCAAGATGCGCCCGTGGCGCCCTTCGGGTACGGCTCTGACATCAGCGGAGACGATGACCTTGACCCCCACATGAGCGAGGTCGACGGCTTCTCTACGCTCGCTTATGCGCAAGCGATTGTGCGACGGCTCGACTGCCCAAGAGGAGGACTTCCCGATGACAAGAACTATGGGATTGATATCCGCTCGTATTTGAACCGCGGCTCAACGGAGGCAGAGCTCAACTCGCTTGGCGGGCAGATTCGATCGGAGCTCACCAAGGACGACCGCCTCGACATCCTCACGGTCAAAGCGACGCCGTCGCAGAACGCTAAGCGGCTTACGATAGAGCTTGCAGTGCAACCGTTTGATCCCAACGACGGCCCGTTTACACTCACTCTCGCCGTGACAGATGCCGCCATCCTAATCGAAGAAATCCAATCGGAGCTTTAGATGCCTACCCTCACCGAACTCACGACGCCGACCACCGCAGCCGAAGTAGAAACCGTTGTCTACACAGCCATCGCGAACAAGGGCCAGCAAACAACTTCTTGGAAGCCAGGTGCCATTGCTCGCACAATCATTTCGGCCCTTGGCATCATCGCGTCGGCCTTCTCATCCCTTCAGCAGAACATCACGTTGGGTGGATTTCTAAAGCTTGCGACCGGGGACTGGCTCACCGTCAAGGCGCGCAATGACTATGACACGGAGCGTATCGTCTCCCAGTTTGCGACTGGGAATTTGACGCTCGATAACTCAGGTGGCGGAGTATACGCCGTTGCGATTGGCGATAGCATTGCGAGCAATCCGACGTCAGGCAAGACGTACAGGAACACAGCTTCGTTTACGCTGGCAGCTCTTGAGACCGGGAAGGTTGTTCCTTATCAGGCGATCGAGGCAGGGGCTGACAGCACCTCTGCTGCGACGGCAATCAGCGTTCTTGAGACACCGCTCATTGGCGTGTCGGTCACCAATCCCATTGCCTTTGTGGGACAAGACGAGGAGAGCGACCCGGCGCTACAGGACAGGGCGGGGGCTAAGCTTGGATCCCTTTCTTCCAATGGACCTGGGGATGCTTATGATTTCGTAGCCAAGTCTGCGCAGACGACGGGCGGGCAGCCGGCTGGGGTGACTCGGCTGACGGTCGTGCCTAGCGCGGGCGGGGTCAACACGGTGTATGTAGCCACGGCTACGGGTCCGATCACAGGAACCATTGGAGATCCAAGTACCCCCCTGGGAGCCGTAGACGAAGCGATCCAGACCCTGGTCACCCCCCTGGGCATCACCGCCACTGTCGCAAGCGCCGCCATTTCCACCGTGCTGGTCACCTACGAGGCATGGGTAAGGGACACCACGGGACGAACTGCCGCTGAGATTGAGACGCAGGTGGGTACAGCGCTCGCTGCATTCATGTCTACCCAGCCGATTGGCGGCTCAAAAAAGGTGGCGGGCAGCGGGTTCATTTTCGCCGATGCCATTCGCGCGGCCATTACCGAGGTAATCACATCGGAGGAGTTGATCGACGAAGACCTTACGGTTCCTGCTGCGGACATCGCACTTGGCTCGAACGAGGCTCCTGTATCGGGCGCGATTGCAGCGACCATCAATATCGTGAGTCTGTAAATGGCAAACGTTCTGCTCCTCTTTGAGAAGGCCTTCCGGTTGGTGACCCCGCCGTGGCTCCAAAGAACGGTGGGCAAGGCGCTCATGGAGTCGCTGGGGATCCCCTTCGACAACGAGGTGACGCGCACTACCCAGGGGGTGCTCATCCGCTACCCGGATGCAACTCAGCTCGAAGCGCTTGGGTATATCGAGCAGGAGCGGCGCATCATCCGAGGGCCATATGAGCCCGCATCGGAGTACGTGGTGCGGCTTGCGGCGTGGTGGGACTTACACAAGACCCGCGGGGGTGCCTACGCCTTGCTTGGGCAGATGTATCCGTACTTCAAGGACTTTTTGAACGTCCCGATGGAGGTAGTGAACTACGCGGGCGGCCGTCAATTGCTTGATACGTCTGGGAGCATCACCCGAGATTCTATTATTTGGAGCGGAGATGGGCTGTATCCGGAGGAGTGGTCTCGAATTTGGATCATGATCAACCTGGCAGACCCCATTTTGCCGGTGACTTTGATTACGGAGGGTGGGGATGATGTGACGACGGAGGGTGGGGATAGTGTTCTGCTGGACGTGTCGGCATCGGGACTATCTGCGGAGGAGCAAAACATCCTTTGCCGTGTCCCACGGGAGTGGTCTGCTGCGCACCTCGACCAAGTGAACCTTGTCTTGCTATACCCTGGAGCAGAGTTATGGGGATACCGGATAACTACAGACCCGCCGTCATCTTCGAGCATCGGAACGTGGGCCGACACCGATCCTTCGCCGGGGCAGGTGTGGCAGGCGACGGATCCTTTGCGGATCTCATGCATCTAAAGGAGAGCGCATGCCTAAGTCGCTTGTAGACGTCAACGTATTCCCGATAAGCGTGACCACTCCTGTGGACGCGGATGCAAGGAATGCCGCGAGCGTCGAGACGCCTCACCAGGAGCTTGGCAACCGCACGTTCTTCTTGCTGAATCTTCTCGGTGGGCCTACGGGGATCAACGAGTGGGTATACCAGGACACGCCGCGTACACGCATTCGTACCATAGCTGCGTCATCGTGCGACAACCATTCCCTATGGTCGTTGGATGCCACGACGAACCTTGTTGCAGCAGCTTCTGGGGACAAGCTCTTTTTTAACGTCAGCAACTTTCTGCCGAATGGCGCGACCGTTGTGGGGGCCAAGATGATTTGCACGCCTGGGGCGGCCTCCCGGGGGGGGGGCAATAGACTCACGATTTCTCTAGTGAAGATCACTGCGGATTTCGGCGCGGCAACGACAACGGGGACATTCTCTAATGAAGATGGAGACGACGGAACGTTGACAAAGCAGACGGTCGCGACAGCGGGGGCGGCCGTGACACTCGACAAAGCCACGGAAGCGATAGGGGTTGTCATCAGGTCGGGGAGCCCTGGGGTGAATGATACCCTTCATGCGCTTCAAGTGACCTACACCGATCCGGGGCCGCAGAACCTGTAATGGCAAAGAAAGTCACAGACCTACCTGAGGCAACCCAAGTCGACGACGCCGACTTGTTCATGATGACGCAAGTCTCCGATGGCCTCTCTAAGAAGGTCACTGCAGACAAGCTCGGAAGCGGCGGCTCGGGCGGCTCGCTTCAGTTCTCGCTCGACAATACTTCGCTGTCACAGCTCGTCAGCGCGGGGTCTACGGATTTCAAGATAGGCGGCGGAGGGACTGCTCAGCGGTGGACCGTGTCGGCTGCCGGCATGCCCGAGCGCGGGAGCACTCTTCTTTATACGCCTGACGGAGGCAACACGGTCACGGAGATTTTCATGTTCAGCCAGGCGCTGACGTTTCCTACGGAGCGCAGGGACATGATCATCGAAATGGAAATCGGTCAGATTACTCACCCTGCCAACTCTTACTTCGGGGTGTTCTTCATGGCCGATGCGGACACTCCTCTTCATGGCCTTAGCCATGTGAATAGCAACGCCGGGGATTGGTCGTCCATCTTGAACAATGGCACTGAGGTTAGAAGTCCGTCGACTTCTGCGGGTGGCTCTAAGTTCAATCGCTACACGATTCGAGCAAGGAAGCCTGTGAGCGGGCCTCCTGAGGTTAGCTCGTATATGCAGAGCTGGGGCGATTCTTCTGCGAATACCTCGACGAGACGGACGGGTTCTAGCTCTACGGCTCGAGGCGGCGCGGTCGACTTTGGGAGTGGAACTTCGCTAGGGTCCACGTGGGATAGTCCTATGCTGAATCGATTTGGGATCACAGTGATGTCTGCGGGCGGCGCAGCTCCCCCGTCCTCGATCAATCTTCTTGATTATAGGGTGTACGTTCTGTGACGACAACGCTTCTTGAGCCTAGATTTTCAGGGGGAAGCGCTGGAGAATTTCCTTGCGTCGTCAAAGTATTGCAGTCTAACTCCGTGGTCGCCGCAAACCAGATATGTTGGACATATGTGGAGCTCTCGATCGCCGACGGCTTCGAGCTATCCATCCAAGGCGACGGGGAGTTTCGCATCTTTGATGGGTGGCCCACGTGAGCTGGGTAAGGCTCGTCAAGCAGGCCGCGCAGCCTGCTCCATCTAACCTGCCCACCGGCAACGAAGTCCTCTTCTACCAAGGCACAGACGGCGCCTGGTACGGGCTTGATTCGAGCGGGACCCCTGTCGCCATTGGCGGCGGAGGCGGAGTTGTCAACGATGTCGTTGCAGGGACGGGTCTTACGGGCGGAGGCAGCTCGGCTACCGTTACGGTCAATGCCATTGCAAATGTGGATGGATCTATCACGGTCAACGCCGATGATATCCAAGTCGGTATCCTCGCAACGGACGATCAGCACGGAGTCCGCGGGGGAGGAACTCAGCATGCGGACGTCGTTGCCGGAGGCGACAGCGGCTTCATGGACGGAGCCAGGGCAACAAAGGTTGACGGCGTTGCCGCGGGCGCAACAGATGACACGACCGCACTAGCAGCAGCAGCAGCGGCGGTGGCAGCGCAGGCGACGGCGGACCTCGCGATTGTAGCTCCGGTCTCTGTTGACAACCGAGTGGTTCGATTTAACGGTATCGCCGGAGCCGTAGAGAACTCCGTGATTGTGGCCGAGGATGACGGCCGGCTAACGACCGTGACTGACCCTACGGGCGCGCAAGATGCTGCGACCAAATCTTATGTAGATGCGGTGGTGGCCGCCGATGTTGGGATCGCTGCGGTCGGAGCGATCGTAGCAACTGATGTGCAGGCAGCGGTTGCTGAGGTGTCCACTGACTCGGTACAGAGAATCGTCAGTGTGGACAACAAGCTTGCGCGCTTTGATGGGGTAGCTGGGGCTATCCAGGGCGGCGCGCCGGTCCTTGAAGATGACGGGCGCATCAGCGGGCTGGTTGATCCCACCGCCGCGCAGGACGCCGCGACCAAAGCCTACGCGGACTCCGCGGGGGGGAATACAGACCGCTTCTATGAGTTCAGCGGGAACGTGTCCTACACAAACGGGAGTAGCTATTGGAGAGTTCGCGATGCCTTTGGTATCGACTATCCAATTTGGAACTCCAATGCGGGAGGCTTATCCCCGGGAACCCTCGCGAAGGGGATATTCTTTGCAAGGGCAGCCACGGTTCAAGCCGTCGACATGCTCTTTGATGTGAGCCAGACGGACGTCACGAATCAAGCGGTGATTCGGCTTATGAGGCATCGCAAGACGCCGGGGACTACGACGGTGGCCAATGTAGCTATGATGTCAGATCTATCGCTTCTGCACCCTGTGGCCAATCGAGCCGAGTCGGTTGCCTTCACGATTACCACAGCCGACCTATTGGCTGGCGACATGATCATTGCCATCGTAAGCGGCAGCGGGGTGACGACAACCAACATCGCGATGACTATCTCGATAAGGTACGTTGACGCATGAGCGATCCCGATCGACTAAAAATACTGCGGTATATACCCACCCACCAGGCGCTCATGATGCACCCGCAGATCCCGCCCAAGCAGATCAATCCCAAGTTCGGCCTGACCGAATCGCTGTACATGCACAAGACGCGCAGCAAGGGGTGGACCGTCAAAAAAGAATGGTTTGCCTCAAGCTCCGCTGACGCGAACGGCGTGGTAACAGGCACCGAACCCGTGATTCACTCCATCATCGTTCGTGAGTTTGCGACAGTGGGTACTAAAAAGTATCCGCGCAAGGTGACCGAAACCATGGCGTGGGTCAAAGAAGACGGCAAGGACTGCGCAGACACTAAGGTCATGACATGGCCCGTTGAGCCATCCCTTGGGATTGAGCTCGCAAAGACAGCGCGCTCGCATCAAATCACAGACATGAAAACATTCGTGCTCGGCATGCTTGCGGTGATTCACGCCGGGGACATCGCCGCCGCCGCCGCAGAGGGCGACTTGTTTCTGAAAGCGAATGCGGCAGCGATTGAGCGATTCGTCAACGATGGCGGCCAAGAGCTGGAGGGCGCCGTGCAGACTGCGACCGAGGACTGGCTTGATCAAGACGCAGGAGGCAGCACCCCGCGGTCTGCCATCCTCGAGGCTATCGATATCTGGGGCCCATGAAAGAGAAGTGGGGCGCGGCACGTAGCGGCGGGGGACCCTTCGGAAACTGGTACGTCGGCTGTGAGGACTACGTGCTTACTCATACGGACGTGGCTTACGATATCGAAGGCGGGGTTAGCTTTGGCGCGTTGGACGCGGCGTTTCATGCGCAATATCCCAAGGACGACAAGAAGCGGGCCATCCGGGAGGCCGTAGTCCTATTCTCTTCGGTCAGCAGCCGGGACATTTGGAGGCATAGGTTCCCCCTTCGGCGCTTGCACGGACTGTGGCTCTCTAGTTTTTATGACAGCCGGCGTTTGCAAAAGCTTGTACGCAGGTTGCTGAGCGTAGAGAAGCTGCGAGCCTCCGGAAAGAGGCTCATCGTGGGGGTAGTCAACCGCGCCACGGGCGAATACCGCACGTTCACAGAACAGGACGATGACATCGTAGAGGCTGTGATCGCCTCGGCATCCATCCCGGGGGTTTTCCAGCCCAACAAAATCAACGGTGACCCGTACATCGACGGCGGAGTGCATACGGTCACTCCGATCAAAGCCCTTATCGATGAGGGATGCACGCATATCGATGCTTACATTTGCCACCCCCAGAAGCCTAACCCCATTGCCAAGAGGCACATGACGGGACTTGAGAGCCTGGTACGTGCAGCGGACATCATGAGCTCCAAAATGATTTGGGATGACGTGATCAAAGCCAAGCTAACCAATGAGCTCATCGACGCGGGCCTGCGGTCGGGCAAAAGGAAGGTGCAGCTTCGCGTCTTTCATCCGGATAGCAAGGTGGGGGATGACCCTCTTTTGTTCTCTCCGGACGAGGCTTTGCGCATGCAATTTGATGGATACGAAACGGCGCGTAAGATGCACGAGGGAGACTAAGTGACTACCATCATCGGCTTTTTCACCATCAACGGTGTCCCTGCAACAGGGCTTACGCCATTGCCGACCATCCGCGCGCGCAATGCCAGCACCGGTGCTTTGATCGTTACAGACTTAGACACAGCAGAGGTGGGCGACGGGGGGTACTCGTACGCCCTGGCGACCACGGATGGCGTGGACTACTCCATCCGCATGGACGGCGGCGCAGCGCTGTCCGACACGGAGCGCTATCTTTACGGTTCCGTATCAGGTCGCGTAGCAAAAACCCTGGACACGTCGGTCGATGAGATTCGCCAGTACCATGGGCTTGAGTATGGCATCTCCTCTGTTCACACGCCGACCTCGATTACCGCAGGCGGCATCGCTCAAATCGTCACCGTGGTCGGCAGCACCGTCACTAAGTCCAGGTCATGATTGACCCGGTAGCGACAGCGCATATGGGGTGCCTTCGCGCAGACCCCCCGGGGACAGGGGCAGACTTGCCGTTTGATGCGCAGCTCTCTGCGCACATGGGATTCATCGACGAGAATCCGATCTTCGGCGTAACCGTTGATGACAAAAACTTCTGCATCAAGCTCAGCGATGACGAGCCCTTCTGCATCATGCTTGTGGATAGCAAGGACTTTTGCGTATGAGCGTTGCAGTCCACAAGGTCGGCAACATCGGGGCTGCGTTTATTTTCACGGTGTACGATCAAAGCGGGACCATCGTCGATATCTCCACCGCGACGACTCTTCAGGGCATCTTCCGCTCGACGCCGACGGGCACATCCAAAACGTTCAACTGCGCTTTGCTCACCGATGGCACGGACGGCAAGATGCAATACATCACGGTGGCTACCACAGACCTTGATGTCGATGGAGATTGCTGGCAGCGAGAGGGCTATGTCGTCATTCCGGCAGTGGGCTCCTTCCGTACCAATGTCGTCTCATTCCCAGTAAAACCAAACCTGTAGGAAAGATCTGACATGACCACAAAGAAAACCAAAACCGGAGGGAAGAAAACGCAGAAGCCCTCGCTGAGCAAGGTTGTCTCCTCGTCCGATTCCTTCATGAAAAGCACACCTCCTCCAAGAGCCGCAGTCGAGCGCAGAGAAAAACCCCCTGAGCCAGTGGCCAAAAGAGAGACGAGAATCCAGGTCGGCTCTACCAAAGAAATAAAACCGAGGCCGGCAGTGCGCGCATCTCGCGGAGTTATCTGCGATGCCTTCTACGCAGAGATGCTTCGCCGAGGGCTTAGTGTTTCCGAGGCCATGGAATCGGCCGAGGTTGCAGCAGATGCCATGCGTCTTGACGGAGAGCAGGGCGATGTTCCCGAGGCTAAGATGTATGACCTGCGCAGCGAGCAGGACTACAGCTACCCAGGTGGCAAACGGCGTGTTCTAAAAAGGGGCAACTCCCCAGTAGTGCGCGACCCCTCGGCTGTAACAACCCTCGTGATTCACCAAGCCGCCGTAGAGTTCGGAGTCTCCGCGCGACTGGTACGTAAGTCTCTTGGGGACGCCGAGCTTGCGCGGGCGCGACGAGCTCTTGATGTAGCCTGCCATGCGATGGCATTCCGACAGGGATTCTTCGTCATGTCTCATCCTCTGCGAGACTACGTAAACCACGCCAACCGACTCAACGGCGAATCCCTTGGCCTTGAGATTGACGGACGCTACCCTGGGCTTATGGACGACCCTGACACAGTTGCCCGTGAGGACCTCAAAAGCACATGGGGAGGCAACCCTACGCAGCTCACTGAAAAAACCGTGGAGGCCGCGTGCGCTGCGGCCAAACAGCTTGTTGAAGAGGGGCGTGCAGATGGCATGCCTCTGAAGTACGTCCGGGCACACAGACAATCCTCGGACACGCGTCGCAGTGACCCAGGTGAGGAAATCTGGAAACGCGTTGTGCTTGGGTACATCGTACCAGAGCTTGGCCTGACTCCACTTCGAGACAGCCGATGGCGCGAAGGAAGGCCCATCCCCACACAGTGGGACCCCGAGGGCCTAGGCGATTACTAAAGGCGATGCCGTGCTCATCCGCGATACCTTTATAGCCTTGGGCGTGGTTCTTGGGGCGTGTGATGACGATCTATCCGAGAGCATCGATGCACTCGCGGAGCTCGTCAAAGAGCAGGTCGGGCCCATGCGGGACGTGCAGGAGTCGGACATAGACCCACGGACAAGAGACCTGCTGCAATTGTTTGTCAGTGCGACCGAGGCGATGGTGAGCCGCCGCGCCCACCCGTATGTGCTTGTCCAATAGGCGCGAGGGGCCTATCCGAGTACAGTCTGATCGTGATTGCCTTCACGGTATACGGACCTCCGGTTGGCAAAGAGCGCGCACGCATTAGCAAACACGGGGGTGTGTTTACGCCCGCGCGGACCGCTGACTACGAAGAGCATGTTCGTTTGACAGCGATGGCTGCCGTAAGGCGCAGGCCTTCGTGGCCGCTAGAAGGCTCGTACACAGTTCTGCTTCGCATCTATTGCAAGAACTGGACCCGGCCCGATACTGACAATGTGCTCAAGGCGGTCAAGGACGGGATGCAGCCGAAGAGACTCAAGAAGGGCAAGGCACCGAGCGTTGTCTACGATGACGACAGGAGGGTTCTAGCAGAAGCCGTGGTGATGCACGCGCCCGATAAGGACAACCCTCGCGTAGAGGTAAAGGTCATCCCGCAATTGCTAGACGTTGTCAGTGCGGTGGAGGATGCCTTCCAGCTAGGGGTCAGCGAGTGAGCCGCTGGGTGGGGGACCTGAAGCCAAGGACCTGGCGAAGCGTTGATTACCTGCAGTTCGTGGCCTCGTTCGATTGTATGATATGCGGCGAGCCCGGGCCATCGGAGCCGTACTACTGGCGCTTTGAGGGGTGGGCCCGAAGCCGACCTCAGCTGTGCAGTGATGCCACTGCAGTACCCATGTGCCGCCCGTGCAAGCTTGCTTGGGCACCGGGCTCTCGCAAAAGAGGCGCCCCTACGCACGAGAAAGAAGACGGTTTCACTCGTATCTTTGAGGCTCAGTGGCTGCTGATGAGCGAGTGGATATCAAAGCCACCGGAGCATCCGGAC
>JAOQGK010008890.1:0-17210 GCA_027564095.1 Cellarinelloides crassus
TAAATATTCACCTTCAAATCTACCAGGAGAAACATAAATAGTTGCCTTCTTTTTATCTTCAAAAGACATATCCTTCTTTAAGTCTTTAAAATTAATTAACCGTAGATCTTTACCTGCATCTATATCAGATTTTTTACTTTGAACTTGAAATTTACCTCCTCTATCATTGTACACTATCTGTCCAAAAAATAATCCTTCTATACCATCAAAGCTAAATAAATCTGAATTACCTGCATCAGCCTCTAATAATCTCCATGCTGATTTAGCATCTACTAAATTAACAAATACATTCATTGGTTTTAAACCATACCTTACAAGTTCTTGCTCGTCTATTTCTTCTTTAGTATTATTATAGATTATTTGATATACAATATTCTCTGTTTCATCAGGAGCTTTAGTAACATTTTTTATAATTGAATATACATCGCCTACTTCAACAGATTTATCACCTTCTGTTGTAGATCCTACTTTATCCACGGGCGCGATTGTACCAGTGATATCTATTGTATCAATTTCTAACTCTAATAAAATATCACTAGCCACACTATTACTTTGACCTTCTTCACTTTTAAACCAAGTAATAAATAAGTTATCGTTTAATATTTGTTCTGGAGTAAGATTATTAGATTGATTTACAAATAGATCATTAGAGACCCAAATGTTTCTGAGCGCATTAAATGCAACTCTAAAGTTTTCTGCTTTTTTATCAGTTAGTATCCAATTTGAAAGAGTTAGTGGGACAGAAGTTGATGTGGCATTTTCAGATAGGTACCGGTTATATAATCTCTCAAGTAATTCATTATATTTTTCTGAAGTAGAGAATTCAAGATTTGCATTTAAATTATGCTTATCTAGTAAAATAGATATTTTATTTTTAGTCTCCGTATTTGTTTTTGTTTCTGCTTTTTTCTTAGGAATAGGATCCTCAGTATTTTCTTCTTTGGTTGTTTTTAATTGTTCATATAGACTAATCATATTCATAACTTCCTCAAACACTAGAGGTTGTGAACTATGAGAAATAGGACCATTTTCATTATAAAATTCAGTAGTCCTAAGACCCGCTGTATCATCAGTTTTTATAAACTTTTCAACCCATTCTGGATTAGGATAAATTTCTTGTGCTGCAAATGCATTTAAAAGAGTATTCTTTTTACCAGTTTCAAGATATTTTCTTAGTACGTTTTCAAAATCATTTTTTATAGCTTCAAAAGCTGCTTTATTTATTTCATTGTTTCTATCAACTATTTCTTGAAATCTTTCTGGATTATTAAAATACTCAACAGATCTATTATAACGTTTGGCTCTTTGTGATAGAGCAGTATAATCAAGTATCTTTTTTAAAGTTTCATCTATGGATTTTTGATCAATGAATGACTCATTTTCACTAGCTAAAGATTTTATATAATCTGCGAAAACTGTTCTAACAGCTTTCATTTTTCTTTTATTATAAGAACCATCAGAATTCTGATTTTTAGAATCTTCTAATACTAATAAAAAAGCAGTGAGTTTATCATACTTGTCTGTTTTACTTTTAATATCTTTTGCATTTAACTCTGTATCAATAGAAAGTATTGCAATTTCTTGTGTTAAAACATTCAGTTCTTCATTTATACTATCTTGATCTAACAAAACTGTTATATCACTAAATTCCATACCTTTAAATATGGGTTCTTTAGCTAAACTAGTTTTTAGACTAGCCATTCTTTTCACAGATTGAGTGACACCATCTTTAGTAAACATATGAAGATAGATTACGTGATCCCAAGCATTTGCCATTCTCGTCTCATCTATCCATAAACGACTACCTTTTTTAAATTTACTAGGATCATATTTATTTGGAAATTGATCTTTGGAATTAAAATATTCTTGTTCAAATGTTCCAATTTGATCAATCATACTTTGAATATGTTTTCTTGGTTTACCCGTTTTAATTTCTTTTATATCTATCTCCATTGCAGCAGATAAATCTTCATCAGAAAGTTTTAAAAAATCATTAAGTTGATTTTCATATGCTTCAGCACCCGAAGTACTCATGACAGTGAATAACTGTTGAAATGCAGATACATCTTTAGCATCTTGAATTCCAAACATATCATTATTATATGAGGATACTTTAATTGCAGCCGCAGCTTCTTTTTGCATAAGAAAATTTAACTTTTCTGGAGTAAAGATAGAAGTTGCATCATTAATTTGAGCTCCATCTGGTATATTATCATTCCAAACTTTATTACGTTGTATTAAAACAGCATCAACAAGATCTTGTTCTTGTTTCTTTTGTTGTTTAACAGCATCCTTCATTTCTGGAGAACCAAATTTAGATTTGGCATAATCATATGCTTTTGGCATACCTTCAAAAAATAACTTTTGCGGTCCTTGTATTAGACCACCCATTAAGAATCCTGACATAAATACATCAAATCCTTGAGCACTAAACTGTTCACTAATAGCAGATTTTACTGATTCATTATATAATTCCACACCCCCTAGTAAAGGATCTTCCATCATATTTGAAAAGTAATGATTTGTTCCTGCAGAAATAGCTTCTTGAGAAACTTCTTGAATACCTTCAGCAAAGTTTTTTGAAAAATATCTTAGACTAGCTGCTCCTAATTTACTTGCATTACCTTTTATACCTGCAGATTTTATACGGTTATATAAACCTTTTGCTCCAACTCCAGAATCTTGAAATACTCCATCAATAGCCTTTCCAGTTGTTTTATCAAAAACATTTCTTATCGGTTTACCATCTACTCCTAAACCTCTTTTTGTTTGCATCGCCCGTTTTCCTATCCCTCCTAAAGCATCATCAGAAGCTCTTCTAAGTGATCTTTTAAATCCGCTAAATGCATTACCTAAAACAATTTGATTGGTTAAGAAAATCAAAGGAGCATTCATTACCAAAGTATTAAAACTAGCTCTGCTTGCATTTTCTACTATACCTTCCATCTGCTCAGCAGTTACATCCAGACCATTATTCTTTTTTAATTGAATCTGCATATTATCTCTTACCCTTTCATTATACACTAAACCTGCTTCAAGTTTAGATTCGGATAATGCAAAATTTACTGATCTTAGATCTCTATAAAATCCACCAAATTTTTTGGATGCTTTAGCCATATTAGATAAATTCTGAGCACCATTTTGCGCAGTCTTTAGATCTCTAATTGCTCTTGTAGTTTCAGGGAAAAATATTTTACCCATAAACCTTTTTCCACTATTTGCAGCAGTATAGAAATCTTTAGCTGCATCTAAATTATTCATTTGACGATACATACTTCTAGTATACTGTGCTCCTCCTTTAATCGCTCTGCTTATGAAAAATGAATCTGCAAAAGTACTTAAAGCTCTACCAGCCCTACCTATATTTCTCGCTGTTCCCACTGCTGCGGGTGCTGCGCCAACACCTGTTGCAGCAGCAAGACCAAATAATGCTAATTCTTCTACTGCTATATTAGCTAAAATACCAACTGTATATCCAGAGTTTAATAAGAAATTATTAGTCCATGCTAAAGTACCACCTCTACTAGAGTTACCTATACTCATAGCATCTTCAAATTCTGTAGCTGATGCTATATCAGGCTGAAGCATATTGTTATCAAACATATCTCCTATAGATCTATAACTACTAACAAATCCAGTACCAACTAAACTACCAAGTTGACCCCACATTCTGCTATAATCATCCCATATAGTAGAATTATTATTATAATATTCTTCATTATTTGCATACGGAGAAAATCCTAAATTTGCATATTCAGGATGATTATAATAACGCATGAAATTAGTTTGTCTCATACTTGCAACCATAGGTTGTATAACTCGTGTACCAGGTTCTGCGGGAGTATTGGATTTCATTTTAGCAGCATTCATATGCTGATCCATTAGTCTTTTTCTATAACTAGGAGTTCCTGGTGTTGGTGGAACTTGTTGTAATAATGGATCGTATGTTTCTGTAGCAAGTGTAGGTCTAGATACAGCAGAATTACCTGATGATTGCATACTATATCTATCTATTTCTGTTTTTGCTAGATCCAACCTTTGCATATTAGCAAGATCCACAGTATCTATGTAGGCATCATATTCAGGTGTATTGAACATTTCTTCAATGGGCATATAAGGCATATCCTTAGCTATAACCGCTGGTTCTGATTGAATGCTTTCTGCACTCATATCTGAGTTTGTACTTTCAAGTTGATTCTCCATTTATAAATACTATTTATTTTTTACCATTTAATTTCTGATCCTTAGTCCTTGCTAAAGATTGTTCTAAACCAAATGTTTTAAAATATTGATCTGCCCCTTTTTTATAATTATCTAATGTAGTAAATCCTTCATGAGGATTAATATTAATTTTATACGAAATGGGTTCTGCATTAACATATGTACCTCCTATTTGATATACTCTTTCATTATAAGTTAAATTATAACTTAATTTATCTAATCTTTGGATTGTATAACCACCTGTACTAATACTATCTGCAAATTGAGGATATGTTATAGATTGTGTTTCACTAGCCATAATTTCAGAAACTATTGCGTTGGGCATTAGTGTATTATTTTTGCGAGGATTAATGTCATAATCTTGTGGGAATAGAACAGTAATTCCTTTTGAATATTTTTCAATATTCACTTTATCTAATCCTGCATAGTTAGCTTTACCCACACCTCCTTTAACGCCAGAACTTAACCAACTTTCTTGAGGGAAAATTTCCCATCCTGCAGTAAATATTTCACCATCGTCACTTACTCCAAGCACACGAGAATATCCAAATTCTGCTCTAGGAGCATCCTTTATATTATTAGGTGACTTATCATTTATATCATAGGAATACGCATCAAATTCAAAATCTTCCATAATTGCTTCAGCCATAGGATCACTAGCTTCTGTAGACCAGTTGTCTGAATCTTTAATTTCTGAACTTGATAAATAAGTTATTGGTACACCTAGTTGTTTTAAACTTTTAATTTGATCTGTATATTGATCAAATAGAACAGCTCCCTGAGAGTTATCACCATCTTTAGGATCATAGTATTCAACCATTGATGCATTAAGACCTAGATCTGCAGCAACATAATCTAAACCTAAAGCAACAGAATTAAATGTTGCTGTGGGTCTACCTGGTATAGTACCTGAAAGACCTTGATTAAGATCATTATAAAGAGCATCATATACTTGTCCTGCTTCAGCAATAACAGCATTTTCATCTAGTTTCATTTTAGGAGTACCATCAGGATTACTTACTGGTAGTGATTGAGAACCCCCATAAGGAGCATATGAACGATGATATACTTGAGTCATATAATCTGAGTTACCTGTTCCAGAATCCCATCCCCATTGATCAACGTTTGTTACTTTACCCTCCTTTACTAGAGTCATTACATGATCAATGTATTCTTGTTTAGAATATGCGAGTCCTTCAGGTGAGAGTATATCAGGCATGCCGCCTTCATCCATAAGTGTAGCAAGACCATGATCTAGATTTCTAGCATTTACTTTTGCAAGTTCATATGAATCTGCAAATATATCTAATGTTGTTTGTTGAGTTGAATAAACCGATATCTCATCCCGTTTAACATCAACCATAGCTGCGTATAATTCTCGAAAGCTTTCGCCATTAACTTTTTCAGGATTATTGCCTCTATACGTGAAGTCTCCGTTAGCATCTAGTGTTGTTATAAGGTCGCTTCCCATTTGCCAAATGGCTTCTATAGAGTCATCATGTACAAAGTTTCCATTCTTATCTTTTTGAGATAATACAGTTCGTAAATCTGCATAACTTAAACTTTGATCTTCTCCGTCTATATTAATAGTCCATTTATGAGATGCTACACCATCCACCAATTCACCATTAGGATTCTCTTCTAAGAAGGTTGCTAAAATTTGATTAACTTTCTTGTCTTTTAATAATAAAGCAGCATCTCTAAATTGATCATTACTAAAATCCATTATATGAACCTTATCAGTAACCTCTCCATTTTCATCTCTTACTAAGTCACTTGTATTATTTCTTAATTCAAAATTTGCTGGTTCCTGTACAGTCTGTGCATTAGGATCATCAACAAATCCTTCTAGCTGAGCTCTATAAAGTATTTTTTGCATATCATACTTGAACTTTCTACGATCTTTAGATGCATCAGTTTCTCTTCGTACAGCTTTAAAATCACGCATGCTAAAGGATTCAGCTTCCTTAATTATATCATTATCTAAATTAGTCATCATTAATAACTGATAGGCTGAATTTAATTTGGATTCAAAATCCAAAGAAGGTTTAGAAAGCATATTTCTTACTTCCATATTACCTTCCATTGCAAGTTTAGTTGCCTCATAGGCACTTAACTTCTCATTCATTAATTTTTCATCGTCAGAACCTGGGATAATTCCGTTAGTTTGCTTATAATTATTCCATCTTACATTTATATTTTTTAAATCTGCAAGTTTCACCGCCCCTTCAGTAAGTCTTACTTTATTATTAGACTCTATTCTTCCAAGAGTTTCATTTAACCATACTTCTTGTCCTTCTTGTACAGAACCATACTTGCCTTCTTCTATTCCTGCTGCAGCAAAATCTCTACCTGCAACATATGCTTGGGTTTGATAAGCTCGCAGAACTTGAGGATTTTTAGATAGTTGTCTTCTTAAAATTTCTAATGCTGTACCTGTAACTAAATCTCCATTTGTTTGAGTTATAATCCAATCAGGATTAACAGTACCATCAGGATTATATGCAGCTACATCCACCTCCATTTTTAATGGCGGTTCTAATCCACCTAATATTTCATTAGATAATTCAAACAAATTTACTTGTGGAGCATACTTATACATGGTAGCAGCTAATGCTTCGTCAGGAGTCATATTTATAAAATCCTCCATTCTATATTGTAAGAATGCAACACCATCTCTCCAGTATTTACTATTTATTTTAGAATCTGGAGATGATAATAATCTTTCTGCATGAGCCATCTGCTTTTTATAATTAGCAGTTTTGACCATATCTTTAACAATAACTTTATTTTCAAAGAATGGAGCAAACACAGCTTTAGCTGACTGAGCATTTTGCGCTAATGATAAATCCATTCCTGCAATTTTTTCTAATGCGGGCGCTAGATTATTAATATACTGCTCTCTTTGTTGAGTAGTATCTTCTCTAGACATATCTGCATATACAACTTTATTGTATATATCATTAGTTGCTTGCCAATTACTATTATATTTATCTTGCCTTACATCAAGTACCGAAGACAAGAACTTATAGTCTGGTGTAAACGGTTTGATATCCGGTAAGTATGTTTCTGATCCTGGTACGTATGTTGCCATAATGTAAAATTACTAAAATTTATTAAGTTTAACAAAGAAAACAATAAAACTTTTAAAGTTTAATTACCCATCTTACCTACGTTAAATGGGTATGTAATCTCTGTTCCTTTTGCTGATGTTGGATAACCCGAAGGTGTTCCTCTTCTTGATACTTCTTGTTGAAAATTATTTTGATTCTTCCCTGTAGAAGAAAGACCTATATATTCTAAATATGATTTTATTTCTCCTTCAGTGGGTGTTCTTCCTAATTGTTCAGCTAAATGTGCTACACTACTTATCCAAGTTTCAGATCTTTGATCTTGATCATTTACTATACCTGTTCTTTGTAAAGCGTTGGGATTTGTAAAATTCATGAACCCTCCCGATGAAGGATCTATTTCAAAGTTATCATAAAGATAATTTAAATTATTTGTGTTAGCCGCATTAGTCAATGCATTGTTATATGCATTTGTACGCATATAATCTTTTTTATTTCTAAAATTTTGAAGATTTTGAAGTACAGTCATAGTATCATCATAATCTGCTTCATGTTTTAAAGTATTTTTTTCATCAACATCCCTATTCATTTGTGCACCAAACATTTCAAATTGGTTAGCTATGTTAAGATTATTAGTATTAACTGTATTAATATCTCTAGCATTCTTTTCCCAGGTTTTACCTGGTGCATTCGAATTAGCAACAGCATGTACTCCTCCTGCATTATTTAGCGCTTGCATTTCTACAGCTAATTGTGCAGTATTTGAATTGATACGTTGTTGAGGATCATCAAATACAGGATCTAAATTAATTCTTTCATTATCTGAAGACCAAGGCCAGAAAGGTTTATCCTGCATTCTGTCAATACTAGCCAATGTATTTAAATCTTGTTGCCAAAATCTACGTGATGGACCAGGGTAGTCTTCTGGTATACCAATACCCATATCATCATCGCCTGCTATTATAGCTTCGTCTTGAAACCCATCATTTTTTATATACCTGGGCATGTTCATAACATATCCTCCTATTTTACTATCAAATCCTTGACCATCTTCATAATTAGGATCATTCTTCTCTTTAAAGTACGGATAGTATGGTACACCCGCTTCTTCAGCATCTGCTTCTCTTTGTACTTCAGCCAAGTCTTGAAATACTCCCCATTGATCATTATGAAAACCTATCTCCCAATTCCAATCATCACCTGTTTGTTCTTCAACCTGGTCTATAACATCACCCCAATCCCGCTCAAATCTCGCTACTGATTCAGGATTTATAAGATCTTCACGACCTGTTGCAGTACCATCAGAATTTTGACCTTGGTGAAGAGCTCTTTCTCCGATATCTAATCCTCCAGACCAAGACCAATTAGGATTTTCTGACATAGCTTTACCTTGTCCTTCAACATCATCTCCATATATACTTGTTCTTGCATTACCGCTTCCATCTGTATATATAATATCAGTTGCTTGCTTACCCTGTGGGCTTCGTGTTAATTGAACATTACTACTCTCTTTAGATATAGTTACTGTAGTTGATCCATCTGCATTTTCCTTATATGATAGAGTAGCGCCAGCTTTTAAACGTGGAAGCCATTTCTCCCATTGTGCTGCTGGAATACCAGGGTTAACAAATTCATCTTTTGTTTTTTCTACACCTTTTTGAGCAATTTGCATGCCTTGTTGAGGTACTTGTTGTTGAACTTGCTGTTGACCTTGCTGATCTTGCTGATCTACTTGAGCCATCATCTGTTGCATCATCATGATTTGCTCTTGTTGCTCTGGTGGTAAAGCTTCTATAGATTTCCTTTGAGCTTCTTCTTCTGAAATTTTTTCCATTTGAGCAGTAAATTCAATTGGATCTATTCCTTGTTCAACTAGAAAAGGATATGAAGCTAATGGCACACCTTCTTCAAATTTCTTTTTTGCTTCTTGTGCAAATGCTAGTTTAGAAAGACTCATCCCATTCTTTGCAAGCATTAATTCAGCTGTATTAGCCTGAATGATATCTGCATCATCAGATTCTAAATGAGCATAATAATCATTTAGTTGAAACTTCTTAGATAACTTAGCAGGTGTTATTTTCTTATTACCTTTAAAACCATATTCTGCTAATTCTTTCTTAGTGAATTTCATTTTGTTTGTGTCAGAAAAAATAAAGGATTGTTCTGGTAAGAACATTGGTACTCCACCCCTTGAGTGTCTAGGTCCTTTAATATCATATAAACCAAAAGTTCCATCATTAGTTAAATCTGCTAATACAGTTTCTCCTCCTTCAGCTTCTATATTAGCATCTTCTCTTGCTACACTTGATAGACTATATCTTACATCTTTATCATCTGTATTATTAAAATTAGTATTTCCATAATACTCTTGGGGAGTAGTTACCAATCCATAATTTGCTTGATCACCTGTACTTAAGTCACCTCCATTTCTCATGGATTTGCCTTCAACAATTTTACCATTAGTTAATGTAAATCCAGCAGGTAATTTATTTATTTTAATTTTTGCCATTATTATAGTATTTCAATATCAGCTCCCGCTGCAATTAATTTTGCTAATGTAATAGAATCAATATCTATTATATCTTCTTTATTATTTATTTCTTTACCTTTTCTTGCAGTCATATTTAGAATGGGCGTTCTATCCATTTCACTATACATGGGTCCTCCATTAATAGGGTGAACACCTCTATCATCCTTTTCATTAACTCCGAATACATTATCAGCAACTGAATTATTATATAAATCTTTTTGTGCTTGTTCTACACCCCAATCTTCAAACATATTATTAACATGTGTAGCTCCATCATATAACGCATTCGCAGAAGCTCCTATGAGGTCAACAGTTGGGTCATCCCATGCTTTATCTAATGTACCCATAACATTATTTGTTATTGTTGATGTGGGTTTCTGTCCAAGACCAGGATTGGGAGATGTAAAGTTCGTTAGTTGATTAGAATATGGCGGTGGCGTTTGAGGATTTCCAGATGGATTTAGGAAGTTTCCTTGTTGATTAGTAAAATTTCCTTGCTTTACATATGCTTGATAATCTTGTTGAGCATTTGCACCGCTTCTTGACATTGGATTAGCCATTACCCAATCTTTAAAAGAAAGGGCGCCTCCTCCCGGTTGATTAGCAAATTGTGCTTTAGGAAGAGAAGATTTGTTAATCATACCTGCTGAAGGTTGACCATTAAGGGTAGGTATCATTGCAGAAGTATCAGAAGATCCCCCATATTTAAGAACAGGATTATATCCCATCATAGATTCTCTATAATCTATATCTGTAACTTCGTCAGGATCTTTCCAACTTGCTTTACCAAATTCATCAACATCAAATCTTTCTCCCTGATTATTGTCATTAAAATCTATTATTTCATCTTTAGTCTTGGTATCAAGATTATTAAAGTAATCCCAATTTTCTCCTGTTTCACCACGTTCATTGGATAATGCGCCATGTTCTCCTCTTGCAAACAAGCCCGTTTTAGTTGTTCCATCACGATTTTTATTTTCCCCATATATGTCCATATCAATTTCTCTATCAGATAGAATGGTGTCATACTCATTTGTTTTAGAATTCCAATTAAACATTGAATATTTTTCTATATCATCTTGAAATACTTTATCAGTTCTTAAAGATGTTTGCTTGCCTGCTTCTGTAGGATTCTTAGCAAGATTATATAAGTCTGTATCTGTAAAACCATATGTATTTGGATCATTCTCATCAATTCTCAGATCATAATCAAAGTAACCATAATCTTTATCATGTGCTTTTTGTTTTCTTTTCCAATCCATTACCACCCCTTTTCTACTACCACTCTCATCAACATCAGTACTGAAAAAATTATTGTAATTTTTCCCTAGATCCTTCATTGCATCACCCACATTAAATTTCTTTTCAGATTGAAATGCTAAAGGATCAATATAATTTTGAGTTCCAAAAGTCCAGTTATTTTTAGGTATCTCTACACCAGGTTGTGCTTCATAAAGATAACCCAACTCTTTAAGTTTTAAATGCTCCGCATAAGTTTCTGCTTTTTGTGTATTATTATCTTTATACATTAAATGCGGTGAGAACTCTCCTCCCTCTTCTTTTTTCCAACCAGCTGCATTTTTAGCAAAGTTTGCCATTTTAACTACAGAAGGAGGATAATTATCTGGATTAGACATAACCATATTAGCTGCTTCTGATACAGACATCCCGCGAGCTTTAGCCCAAGCAGTAAATTTACCTCTATTTTCAGGTTTAATTTCTATACCAGATTTTCCCATAGGAGCCTGAGACATATCGTTTTGCTGAGAAAGCACAGCTTGATCTTCTTGAGCACCTACTGCTTGAGCCTCTGCTTCTAAAGTTTGGTTTCTTGCAATTTCTTGAGGATCCCTAGTTTGTTGTTCTGGAGATGCAGGTACAGGAGGTTGCATTTGCTTTTCAACTTCTTCAAATAAAGATATTACTTCATCTTGTTCATATCCAACAGTCATGAAGGCTTGAGCAATAGTTTGCTGATCTACTTCTTGATCAACTAAACCCATTATTATAGCAACAGGATCTTGCCCATCATCAATTGAATCAGAGATAAATTCTATAATTTGTTGAACAGCCGGATCTACAGGTTGATTCTGTGTCGGGCCACCCATTTGTTTTAAACTTATTTTGTTTACTTTCACAACAATTATTTTATATTATTAATATACAAATAAACCAAGAGATTTACTAATTTTTAGGGTTTAAGAATCTTTCATTAAATAAGTCATTATATAATTAGCAGGGGTCATTCCGGCTTTCTTAGCTTCCTTATAGTAGATTCTATTTAATTTATCAAATGTATACTTAGCATTCTCATTCTCTTTTGTAGAGATAGCGTCACCATTTAAATATTGTTTATATACATTTAAATTATGTACGGCACCGCCATTTTTATATTGAACTGCTTCAGGATCTGCAACAGCTTCATTATCCATTGTAGCACCTACAAGTAACGGAGCTCCAATTACTGGTACACGTAAAAGTAAATTAAGTAGATTGCCTGTTTTTTCATTAGTAAATTCAATTGCATCTTTACCCTTACCACCACCTTTTATTATATCTTTAAACTCTTGTCTCATAGTAGTTTGTACATGATCAGTGAATAACTCTTCAAATGCTTTCATATCCTGATTTTTAAATATAGTCTCAACATGTTGAATTCCATCTTTTAAATCGCCTTTATTAGATCTGCTCATGCCTTTTGAATGTAAATATTCATCAACAAGATTATATCTCAACTCTCCAAGTCTAGCTTGTATTTCCACTGGTTGAGCATAATACTTTATACCAAATCCGTCATCCGTATTAGGATAAGGTTTATACATCTCTTTTACAGCTTGCGAAGTAAGCATATCTTCCCATGGTCTAATTATTTCATTAGGTAAATTTACAGATCCAAAATAATAATGATTCATTTCATGAACAATAGTATTCATTGTACTATAATAATCACTATCACGAGCTACACCATATATATTTGCTGAATCAAAGTCCCATCCCTGCGGCACTCCATTTATGTGAGGCTTTGCTTCTCCCCAATATCTCAGTCCACCTACTTTAGATAACTTCTCCAATCCTTTTTCTTCTCCATATGCCTTTATAAGATCTCTTTTAAATTCCTCTGGCGCCCTACCATACGGTTTATTCAGACCTTTTTGTATTGACATTAAGTCAGCAGGGTTTAAACTTTTATGAGGCTTAGCTCCTGGAAATCCAACATCTTCGCCAAAAGTAGAGGAGCCTACTATTTTGTCTTCTAACGGTGTATATTCACTAAATCCTACCCTAGTCATGAGAGTACCTGGAAAGTGTTTATTAGTAAAAGTTCCGCTGACATCAGTGAAAGGAAAACTTTCAACACCTGATGCATCATTTAGCAGACCTCGCGTCCCATAATCATGTCCTATAGGATATTCAAAAAAGGTAGGCTTCATCCCTGAATTAAAATTTCTATTCCAACCATACGAAGCATTTGAACCTCCGCGAACAGGGCCATATAGTCCTCCTAGTCTTTCTCGTACAGCAGGATGATTATAATAAGATGATACAAAGTCTTCCCCTTCCATCATTATTTCCTGAGTACGAGTTAAAGGTATGGGTTTGTTTCTATCTAAAAACTTTCTAAATCTATTATTTATAGAAGTTCTTATTGAAGGATATGAAGCATCTCCATACACCTGCCTCCACCCATCTCCTGCGGCTAAACTTCTCAAAGATGAAACTTCGGATGCTGCTTCATTAGCTATGGGAGATATATTAAATCCAGGAGCTCCATCAACGGGAGTCCCTTGATTATTACTTATTGAACCTTTTGAATTATTAACAGAGGGTGTTTTTATAGAAGGATTCTTAAGAGGTGTGGGCATCTTCTTCCAAATTTGACCTGTTGTTTTTAAACCTGTCAAAAATAAAGCATTCCATCCAGCACTAGATAATTGATCGCCAATGGCACTCATATCACTTCCAGAAAGTCTTCCTGCTTCCCATGATTCTAAAATTAATCTATCAGCTTCAGTTAAAGCATTATCTATATTCTCAAATGATTTTGCATAAGTAAAAGGATTTATTGCTTGAGTAGCAAAATCCATGGCGCCTGAATCTGTATTAGACCATTCTGCAAGACTAGGTCTTCTAAAAGCTTTATCATCATTGCCTGTTCCAGCTTGAAATTGAGGATTATCTATAATCCATCTTATAGATTTCATAGGATCTGCTAATAAATCTAACCAAGGTGTAACAGTATTTCCTGCAGAATGCTCAGGAGCTTCTGTTATCATAGCCGGTCTATGTATAATTGGTATAGAAACATCATCATTTGTAATACCTGGTATTACAGGTGCTGTATATCCATGTGGTTGTGTACTTTCAGATACATAAGGTTGTAAATCTAGTTCAGTTCCAAATTGTTTTTTAGGAAGAATAAATTTATTATAACCTTCTTTAAATCTTTTACTATGATCTGCCTTAGTTCTATTGTAGTGTTCCATATAATACTTATATATGGCATCAGGATCATTTCTATCTGGTAATGCAGCTGGTATTCTACCATATTGTATTCTTGCCGCAGCAACTGCTGCTAATGCATCATCCTCGCGTAGTATTTTATTAAGGTCACTGCCAACTATAGTACTATCAGATTGAGCAGTTACAATACCTAATGAATCCAACCACATATTAGCATTCTTTTGGTTCTGAACAAGACCTGTAACATTATCTGTACTTTTCTCACCTCTTGGTTCAGTCAAATCTTTAAAAGCACTATCATCTACAGACATGGGACTTCTTGTATAACTTCTTCCCCAAGCCTCATCATTATTTCCATATCCATTTTCCATCCACGCTGTCATTAGCAATAAAGTTTCTAAGTTTTTATCGCCTCCTTGTGAAGTTACTACTGTACTAATTGCATTTTTGAGATCTTTTCTTCTTTTTGTTTCAATATCACTCAAACCTTTATAGTAATCTGCATCTACATCAGATTCAACTATCTCAGGAAAGGACCCGAAGAATGCAGGACTTACTCCAGAAGTACTTGAGTCAGGTGTTTCAGTACCAGCTTGTGCTTTTTTAATAAAATCTTGTAACTCAAAACGTTTATCCATTTGAGTTCTAAGTGTTGAACCTCCAGAAGCAAACTCCTGATGGATATTGGTTTTCTTATATTCTTCTAAAGTGGTTTTGCCAGTCATGATATCTTGTAATGTTTTAGTAGAACCTTTTTGCCATGATAGATCCCATTGATTTCCTTCTTCTCTAGCGTTTCTATAGTCCATAGTGGCATTTTCCACTAAGGACTTAAACATGTCATCGTTTCTTATATACTCAGGAAGATCTTTAATGTTAGTACGCTCTCTATTGCCATTCCGATCCCTAGTCTGAACCCCTGTAAACTTTTGACCTCCAGAGTACCCCGTACCATTTAGACCTCTACTAAAGGTAGCCATATGATCAAGATTATTATTTTCACCAGTATCATATACTGGATTCTTTATTGGTGGAGATTTTTTTACAGTTTCTTTAATTTGAGATTGGGTGGGCGTTGTATCTCTAGGAATGCTACTTGAGGAGTTTGTTACATCATTTGTTGATGGAACATTCTCAAGATCAGATGTTATCGTAGATCCTGAATTATCTGTACTCTCACTATGTGCGTCTTTATAACTCTGAGGTATACCAGAATCATCAAATTGCCCAACGTTGTGACCAACTTGATAATTGTGACTGAATCTTTCCTCCTTCTCATCATCAGTTAAAAGATCCCATGGTTTATTATATATATTAGCATAATTAGGAAAATCTACAATATCAGAATTAGATCCCCCATACCAGGTACCTTGATCCTTTTGATAAGTCATAGTGCCTGCAGGTTCTATCCTAGTATCATATTCACCTTTAGGTAAATCCTCATTTATAACTCTAGTTGCAGTTTCTCTTTGTCTGTATTTATATCTATTTATATCTTCTCTATCAGTTAGACCTGGGTCTTGTCCATTTAGACGATCCATCATCTCAAGGTGAGTCAAATAATTATCCATATATTTAACATAGTCTGTCTCATAAGTAGGGAGTGACCAACCTGATGAAGCTAAATCGGGCTGATCCCCACCTCCGCCAAAATAGCGATTCTCCATTTTAAATCCTCCACCGTCCATAATATCAGGAATTCTAGTATTGGGATACTTGATTTTTAATTGATCTTTAAAAACATTTGTCTCAACTTCATAAGCATCCTTTTTAGCATAGAGGGACTTTGATTCCTTTAAGGCTTTGGCAGTAGCATCTTCGTCTTGTGGGAGAGAATCCCTTAATTCTATATATATAGAGTTGGCGTTTACAGATTGAGCATGAAGTTCCATCAATCTATTTTGGACTTCAATAAGCTTTTTCTCTTCTACGTCAGTATAATGAGGGTCATCAAATCTGTATTTTCTATGGTTAGGTCCAGATCCCGGTCTGCCAAAGGTAGTATCCCTATATCCATCATTTTCTAAAAACTGTTGCAAAGCTACAGAAGAGTTATATAGGTCTAAACTATCCTGCCTTGTAGCCACTTGACGCCCTCTTTGAGCTTTTGGCAATTCTCCTCCATATTTAGCTGTCATTATAAATGAATCATTTACATCTGCATTTTCTGAAGCATCTGCAATATTATTATTTAGAAATATAAAATCTCTTTCTTTATATCTCTCAAGAGTTCTTCTTAAATCAATAGGCATTATTTCCATATTTAATTTCCCATCTTCATCTCTATACGCATCTAAGTACTTAGTTAATGTTTCTTGATCTAAGTCACCTTTTCTATAATCATATATTCCTTTTACATGCATATCAATTCTTACAGCATCCATATCTGCTTTGGCTTCTGTAGCGCCTCTTGCATATATATCTTGACTAACCCAATCATCGATTCTATCAGAAGAATTATATAGGTTATGTCCATAATTTTCTCTTTGTAGTTGTCTTAAAAGCTCCGCTTCATTATCAGTTATAGAGTAATTTTGATTAGCCCAAGGTCCGGCCCCTTTTCCTTCATGCTTTCTTTCATTATTTCCATAACCATAATAATTTGTATTATAAGTACCACCTAAAGAATGACTTACTTCATGACCATACACTCTAGCTTCCATTTCCTCATATGATATCATAGCCTCATCTGCCAACCCTTGAATTTGAGTTGGAGTAATTTGTATAGCTGTATTTTCATTATTTTTTTCAAATAAGTCTTTAAATTCTCCAGGTATATCAACACCATAGATATCTGTATAATTATCCCCCTCACCTTCTACCGTATGATTCCATGCAGGCAATGGTCTAGAATGACTGCCTATCTGTTTTCCACTTTTACTACTTTAAGGATTAAAATTCCATAATACATCTTCTCTTAATTTATT
>JAOQGK010010001.1:0-16772 GCA_027564095.1 Cellarinelloides crassus
GTTTTTGACCTTACGTATTTATAGCCGACAGGTGCATGAAACACCCAATAACCCTTTATCAGACGCGCCCATGAACGGTTGCGCGTTGTCTCTGCAACCTTCTCGCGGTAATGCTGTGCGCCTAGCGCCTGAATGCCTTCATAGAAATTACCGTCAGCATCACGGTTTTGCTTGAACTTCATTGTCGGGCTTTCAAGCAGTGCGCCCGTTGCATGAATAGCATCACGCAGATCAAAAAAGACGCGCACATCGCGCGCAAGGCGGCTGATATCATCAATGATGACAACATAGCGAACACCTTGTTTTGGCTTTTTAAGAAAGCGGAGCATGCTTTGCATATCGGGGCGCTCAAGCAGGTTTCCTGATATGGCCTCATCGGAAAACACTCTCGCAACAGGGATGCTCAAATATTTAGAATATTCCCGCCCGCGTGTTTCCTGAGAATCAAGACCGCTGCCGCCATCAATCTGGCTGCGGTCCGAAACCCGCGTATATATCACGGACTCAAATCTTGTAGATTCATCCGTATAATCAATTTCATTATGCGTAAAATTCATTCTTCTATTCCTTCCAGAGGGGTCTCCTTGATTGTGTTTAAATCTTCATTTGCAACATCGGATATCATCTTGACAATGGCGGGATGAAGTCTTGTTTCGATGTTATCGCTTGCCTGTTGCAGCGGGTGAATGTCAAAGCCGAGATCAACAAAGCTGAGCACAATTTTCCAGAGGGTTTCAATGAATTCACGCTTCTGATCCTCCGGCATATCAGTATCATCCAAAAATGACTGATAGTATTCAATATCAAGTGTAATTGTTCTGCACTGTGTATTATTTCTATCTTCTATATCATCCACGTCTTTATTTCCTTTTATTCATTTTATGTTTGGTTCATCGTTTCTCCTTTTCTTGAAACAAGAACAAAAAAGGAATAATATCCTATTTTTTATTATTAATCAAGGAAAATCTGCACACCGGGTAAGTATTCATCGTTCCTGTTCATAGTCCTTATTCTGACTTCGGCCTGTACGGCGGTCCTTAAGAAAGGCCTCGGCGCGGGCTTTGCGCTCATCTGTGCGTGGTTCGGTGCTATGGGCCGGCGTTTCTTCCTGCGTGCGCTCTTGAGTGTGCGATTGCAGGCGTTCCTGTCTTAGCTCATTGGTGCGCCCGTACGCTTGTCGAGCCAGTTCGGAAACTTTCAGAAGATCGGAATTGTTGAAGACATTGGTATCGCGCAGATCGCCATTTTTATCCTTGTAAACTTTGGCGAATGTGGTGGTGAAGTAAGTGCCTTTTTGGCCCTGATTTTCCCAAATGCTGGCTTTGAGGTTAGCGTCTTTGATGACGCTGGCTGGTGGGCTTCCGCTCATGTTTTTCTCCTGTTCACCGGCCTGGTTTGGCAATACGCAAGGCCCTTGCGAAAGCGGGTTTCGCGGATGTTTTGGACCTGCGGGCTTTGGGGTTTTTTAAAAATTATATAAGTAATTATAGCAATCCAAATTTGACCAAAATATGACCGGACCGCCTATAAGGGCTAATTTTTTCCAATACATTTGTAATTCGCCCCCCAAACGCGGTAAAATAGAGGGAGTTAAAATCCGCACGCAAATTCGTGCGGTCAGGGTTCCACAATCCCTGTACGTGCTGTCGGCTTTATGGGTCGGACAGATGCATGATGAAGCTGTCTGGCTCTCATCGTGTATGCGTTTGCACGTACGAAATTTGTGGGTCTGTCCGATTCATCAAGCCGATAATAAAAAGGAATAAAGGTGTGATTGGTGGCGGATTTTACAAACGAGTTTAATGAACATTCAGATGCCTTGCGTGAGGCGCGCAAGGCTGATGACTTTGACAATCTCCAACATACGTTGTCGGACGTCGAGACCGGGCAACAGACGCGCCACGGTCTGATTAAAGATACGAGCGGTAGCGTATCGGGTGGCAAGCGCAAGAGCGTATCCGATATTGTCTATGAGACCCTGCAATGGCTGCTTCTCAACAATCCGAATTACCGTATCGCCCATGAAAACCTGATGAAAGCAATCCGCTCCGCGCACCGGACCGCGCAAACAGCTTTGGAGCGTGTTATAGTCGCATTGAACGGTGAGCGTTCTCAGATGGATAAGCTCCTTTCCAGCGCAGCCAAACTGCCCGGTGGCAGGACCGTATTCAAAGACAAACACGGCGATGTTAGAGGTGAGGATGGAGAGATCATTCCGCCGGAGCTTGCCGCCACGATTGAGTGGAACGGCAGCGAACCGACATACGAAGACTATCTGACGCAGAAAACCCGCATAGCAGAACTGGAAGACGCCGACCGCGAGATACGCGGCATCGAAACCGAGCTTGGCGAGATTGACGAGCGCGCCAATACGAACACCGCGCCCAGAACGCCGGAGCAATTAGGCAGCGACACCAGCCGTGCGAATGCATTGCAGAAGTGGGTGGAGGAGATTGAGGTCAAAGCTTTGAGGCTAACACCCAATCGAGGCGCTGATACTATCAGCAAACCTGAAATCGAAGCTGACTCAGATATTTCCGAATTTGCTACAAAGCCGATAATCATAATTGGCAGCAAGCCCTAGTTTTTGTCGAACCGCCCACATGCGCCCTCGACATATGCCAACACGACCGTTGAAGGATGGAACTTCGCATATTGCGGCATGATTTCTATAATTTCCGCTTGCCGTTTGGCTTTCAAGCTATCCTTTGCGTAGTACCAATCATTCAGGCAATTGGCTATTTCCGGTTTGGCCTGTGCAGCTATCGTAGTGAGCATACTGATTGATATTTGCAAAAACGAAACCTGCGCCTTCCGCTCCCATTTCAGGAAATCCGATGTTTTTGTTCCGGCAGCCGCAGGTTGTGCAAGACACAGCACTGACAGCAGTATTGCGGTCAATTTAACGTATCTTGATACTTGAAAACAGGCTCGTATTTCCGCCATAAACTGTGAACAGAATAGTGAATTCTGTTTTATGACTTGATTTCATTGAATAAACTCTTACTATGGAGAAAAGATGGCGGGACCAAACCCGCCCAAAGGCCCGTAAAAAGCCGTTCAGAATCAATGGGGTGTGAGATGGCTAAACAGAATTCACTATTCTGTTTAGCCGCCTGCAAACACGCATCAGGAGATTCGGGCTATGCCGGACAGCCAGACCACCTTCCAGATCATGAGCATGTTCACCGTTGTTGGTGAGCGCAAATATCTCTCACCCGCCGAGCGGAAGAGATTCTATGAGACGCTGCCTGTTGTTGAGGATACGAAACAGCGGCTCTTCGCCGAGTTGATCTTCTGGACGGGATGCAGGCCCAGTGAGGCCCTGGACGTTGTTCCCCTGACTGTCGATCTGGATGAAGGCTTTGTCATTTTCCGCAGCCGCAAAAAACGCGGCAAACTTAAGGGCCGTCACTTTCGCCCCGTGCCCGTGCCGTTTGAATTTATGACGCGCCTCGATCAGGCCTTTGGAATCCGCAAGGTTCAGGAGCGGGCGGGTCACGACCAATCCTGCGATGCCGCGCTGCTCCCACTATGGCGCTTTAGCCGCACCAAGGGCTGGGACATCGTTAAATCTGTCATGAAGGCCGCGAACTTAACGGGCGCCAAAGCCTGCTCATGTGGTTTGCGTCATGCCCTCGGTGTTCATGCGGTCATTGAGGAGGTCCCTGAATCGCGCGTGCAAACATGGCTTGGCCATGCCAACGGCGAGACCACCGCCATCTATATGAACGCCACGGGGCCGGAAGACCGCGCTTTGGCCAGGCGTACTTGGCAATTCTGTAAGACAGGAGTTTGAATGCCGCTTATCCCCCGCCATGAGATAAATCGCCATATCGGAATGCGAATAGGCGTCCGGCGTAAGCTTCTTGGCATGGATGAAAGGCGGCTGGCAGAGGCTGTCGGCATATCGCTGTACAGGCTCCGGCGGTATGAGGGCGCGCAAAGCACGATCCTCGCGTCAACGCTCAGCGCTATCGCAAAAGAACTCAGCGTGCCGTTTGACTATTTCTTTGAGGGTTTGCAATGATATCAATTAAGCAATATCAGCTGCTTTTTCTTTATCATAAAATACGCTCTATAAACGTGGAGAATTAGCATCTAAGTCCGCAGCAGTTCGATCGGCCGTCGATGCAGGATTAGAGTCAACTTCCAACAACGATATTTCATCTTCTATAGCGTCTCTCAGTCCAGATTTAATTAGATGTTCCAAACATTGGTCGATTTCCTTCTTACCGACCGGGCTTTTTTCGAGTTTTGAACAGGTGGCTAATGTTGTCTCAAGTATGGAAATTTTCAATAGTTTTTGAAAAGCTATTCCCCCTTCTTGATGCAATGAAACTGGATCCATTTCCTTCAGATATGCCCAATTTAAAGCCGATATTGAATCTCGAAGTAACTCGGCACTCATCGAGTGTACGTGTAGAAAAGCTAAATTGTGTTTGCCACTGATAGATTTAAAAGCTTGTATTGCATTTAAAAAATTATTATTATGAAAATTATTCAAGCTAAGTATCTCCCTAAATATTTACTAATAAAACTAGCAATAAAAAATTAAAAATACATTAAGAGGTCACAAATGCGAGCAATTATACGCTGTGATACGGATTTATCAGAGGATAAATTTCTTGGAATACTAGATAAAGACGGGTGGATACCATCTGAAAATTTAAGTGAGGAAATAATTGAAACAAGAAAAAATGATGTCTTACAGTGGTTTAATGACAGAAAACAGAAGCAAATAAATGAAACATTCATGTTTATTATATATCATAACTCAACTGAAACTTGGGGGGTTATCAATAGGGTAACAGGAAAATCTTTCAATATCCGATTTAACAACCCATCTGTTGATCAGATTAGAAATTGCTGCAATGAATTCGTGCTTTCCTTTGATGAATACTCATATCGCAACAAAAAAACTCAACAGAATATTGATTTTAATGGGATAGAAGTCCAAGACGATGATAGTGCTAATCAATTTAACGGCAATGTTTTGCACGGAAGCAAACGTATTATTGCTTGGGAACGTCGGAAAAATGAGATGGTTTTGGGAGTAATTGCAATAATGCTTTTTATCCTATGTGAAATACTTGTCTCACCAATTTCAACAATTTATTTGTTTTCTCCAGAATCTGATTGGGGGCAATGGATATATAAAAACATTGAGCGCCTTACACCTGCGCTGTTAATTATTTCTGCTTTATCGTTTCTTGAATTTTATTGGGAAATTCTGAGAATTGGACGTGAATCTCCAATAAAATGGGATGAATACAAAGCGCGACCTTCAAGACACAATGCCAACCTACATTCAGGGGCATGATGATTGCTGCAATCAACTATTGCTCATTAAGTGATCATGCTTGCATCCGGCACTAAAGTATCAAAGATGTGCCCGACCCAGATCATACGCTGAATGAAACATCCAGCGGCTCCAGTGTTGCAAATAAAAGAGCCGTATCATCATACGCAAGATGTGCGTGGTAGTACCCACGCGGCTACTCAGGTCGATTGACCTTCGGCAAGGGGGTACCTCCCCCCGTTGCATCCCGTCTAGCAAAAAAGAGCTATTGTAAAGCGGTATCAGTTTACGATGAGGTGGAAATTTCTCGATTAAAAAAATAAAAGCTATGCAGCGTCATGCTGTATTGTTTTATATTTCTCGTAAGTTAAGTATAAATTCTTAATTGTTGTCGATATTTCATCATCCAAATCAATTGGATCCCCTCTGGAATCTACAACAACTGAAATATATTTTTTAAAAATATTTTTTCCCAACTTATTAAACAATGGATCATCATAAAAATCTGGTTTTATTATTTCAGGATACCTAGAAAGAAAACTTAATTCATCAAAAATATTTTTTTGCCTAAGAATAAACTCATAATCATTTCTTTTATATTGGCCAAATATTCTGCCGGTCAAATTTGAAATTGGATGATCTTCTCCTGACGTAATTTCATCAAAGCGTTTAAAATTTACACCAATAAATTTTTCGTCCCCTCTTATCTTCAAACACCTAATATTGCGGATTTTACGCAATGCCTTAAGGTCGATACCCGAATTCTTACTTTCCTCGTACATTGAATTAGAAATAACAGATTCATTGTACTTCAGCTCTACAAAATCTCCTGGTTCGATAAGACAACCGTTGCCGAAGTTAATACAAAACTCATTATAAACGTCTCTTCCTTCTTCGTCGCGATGCGGTTCGCCAAATGGAGTAACAACAGGGTCAGAAAATTCTGTAGGTATAACTGTAACCAGATCCATGTATTCAAAATCGTATCCAGTCATTGAGCCGCCAACACAGGCTGCCAGTTTTATGTCTGGACGAGCAAGAGAAATAGGCACTGGGCCAGCAGAAGTGATAAGCTCGATAACCTCATTATAAAATATGCGCCATGCGTTCTTGGATCGCTCCTTTGCAATAGCATGGCGAGCGCCAAACAACTGCCATTGTTGGCTTAGAGACATTTCTTTCGATGCTTTTGGGTAAAATCTCTTCCACATCTCGGTGCCGGGAAGGGCACCAGTCATTACACTCTCGCCATGCCTTTCGCTTTTTTCCGCAGGCAACCAAACATATGGAGCATTCCAAAGCGCGCTTCGAAAATCGGCAACAATTGAACTCATGCTTCACCTCTACGCGAGCGGCCTATTTTAGATAAATTTCCGCGAGCACCATAGAGGCTGGTAATCAAAGGCAGTAAAAAAACTAAAATTATCACTAATAGGAACATCATTTCATCAATAAATTTTTCATTCAATTTGATATCAAGTATTGAAAATCCCGATATATTACCATTTAAATTTGCAAAATAGAATAGAGATGTGAATATACCAAATATTCCAATAAACAGCTTTGCTGATTCGCATCGCATATTGGATTTTTTAGAGTTGTTATGGAATGCAAAATTTATAAAATTACCTGCGCACTCAACTACGCAAATAGAAAATGCAGACAAGGATGCTAAGAGGATTATAAGCTTCCCTCTGCTGTTCTGGTAATCTGTTAAACTAGAAATAATGTTATTATCAGACCCAATAATATCTGTTAATTTATCAATAATAACATTCAAATCATTTTGGTAAGCGCTGATTAACATTGCGCATACAAAAACTGCTAGAGACCAACATAGAGCCCATAAAAGCGCTCTTAAGAGCTTAGAAACGCCCCTCAAAAACGAGCTAAATAACACAAATATAAGTGAATTTTTGGAAGACATCTCTCTTTAATCGACTTTGAAATAGTCGACACCAATGAAAGCACTCACTGTTTGGCGGGTTTGATTCGGAGTAATTCTGGAAAAAGAAAGCGCCTTAACGAGGTTTTTTCTCCATTTACTGCAAGAAAACGGCAATGCTGAATACGTATCATGAGCCATGAATAAGTCCCCCCCAAGGCATATTCAAAAGAATTTCCAGACGCAATCTGCATTCTCGCTTGTAATCTAAATGCGTGTTTTCGCAAAGAGAAATCTTGCGCCGAAATGAATTGATAAGACTTTGTTCAGTCGTGCTTTGGCGTGCTATAATTGATTTTGAAAAGGGAATATCCTGAGCGTGCCAGCGAGCTAAGAAGGTATCGCAAATGGCTTGTATCCCTCTCGTATGTGAATAGTCGGGGCCGTGCTCTATTGCGTCAGGCTCGTTCCTCACCAAGCTCCACCGAACCCGCATGCGCGGTTTCGGCCCATACGGGTGACGATCACTGATGTAGGTTTTGTCCGCTTGACTTCGCAAGCGGGCTTTTGTTTCTCGGGGAAGCCAAGAGGCTTTGCCTCTTTCTCCCCGGTTGCGGGCACGCCACCTTCCTGTTTCACTCCCCGGCTTATGGCGTATTTTTGATATTAAAAATTTATAGCTCCGAAACTATAAACTCTGGTATAATGGGTATTATGAGTGAAATTGATGAAAAAACACCAAGTCTGGAAGAACTGACGCAGCCGCGTGATGCATCAGGTAGCCCTGAGTACCTGGCATGGAGCGAGGACAAAATTCGCAAATCCATTGCTGCGGATAATGCGCATCCTGAGCGCCGTAAATCACTCAATAACGTGATGAAAAAACACGGTGTTAATTGAATTATCGCAACAAGCTCAAAATGACCTTGTTGCGATAGAGAAGTATATCGCAAAAGAGGGTCATACGCCTAATCCGGCAGCGGCGCGTGAAACCGTTACCAAAATCCTCAAAGCTATCCAGATCCTTGAAATCTTTCCACGCTTTGGTAAGGAGGGGCGCGTTGAAGATACTTTTGAGTTGGATGTTTCTACCGCGCCTTATTACACGATTTATCGTTTTATCAGTGAAAATCATATTGTTGTTACAGCCATTTTCCATGACCGCCGCCAGTATCCACCGATTATCGAATAAAGACGTTCTTGAGCCTTATCGCGCTCTATTGCGCTAACCCCGGACACAAGTCCGGGGCAAGCTCCACCGAACCCCCATCAAAGATGCGGTTTCGGCCTATTCAGGTAACGCCCCCTGATGCAAATATTGTCCGCTTGCCTTGGCAAGCGGGCGTTCCTTTATCGGGGAAGCCAAGAGGCTTTGCCTCTTTCTCCCCGGTTGCGGGCGCGCCACCTTCCCGTTTCACCCCCCGGTAGTTGGTGCACACCAGACATCAAGCCTTTAGCGTGCCATTTATCGCATCACCGATTAATCACTCACAAATTGATTAGGCCACCTAATCGCTAAAGAGAGTATTGTAGATATATTTTCGTATCTTGTTGCGTTACACAATACAGATATGATATCCTGAATTATGAAGATCAGGAATATTCGCCATAAGGCTTTGCGCGGTTTAGTTGAAAAGAACTCAACCAAAGGCTTGCAGGCAAATTATCTGGCGAAAATTACCGACATCATGGCCTTCCTGATTGAAATAGAAGATATCAGTGAAGTCTTTGATCTTCAAAAATACAAGCCGCATATGCTGAGTGGTGACAAGGCTGGTGTTTACAGTCTGCACGTCACTGCCAACTGGCGTATTACCTTCCTGCACAATGCGGATGAAAACGAACTTTTTGATATTGATTATGAGGATTACCATTAAGCGTTAGGAGAAGAAGTATGTCCATTAAAATTGGAATGAAACCACCGCATCCAGGCGGGTTTATCAAGCGTTCGATATTGCCGGATGATCTGAGCGTTACCAACGCGGCCAAGGCTCTTGGCGTGGGCCGTCCGGCGTTGTCCAATCTGCTAAATGAGAAAGCATCACTTTCGCCGGAAATGGCACTGCGCATTGAAAAGGCTTTCGGTGTGAAAATGGACACTCTTCTTAAGATGCAGATTCGCTATGATGCTTATCAAGTGCGCCAGCGTGAAGGTGATATTCAAGTTGAGAAGTTTCTTCCGGCATAGGCATCTCCCTCACATGCGCTCAGGTCGTGCTCTATTTCTCTAGCCTCGTTCCTCGCCAAGCTCCACCGAACCCGCATACGCGGTTTCGGCCTATTCAGGTAACGATCACTGATGCGGATATCGTCCGCTTGGACAAGCCAAGCGGGCTTTTGTTTATCGGGGAAGCCAAGAGGCTTTGCCTCTTTCTCCCCACAAGAAAAATGGGTCATAGACCCACGACACTGACCGTGGCTCGGCTTCGCCTGCGCCCGCACCACTCAGCGTCGATTTTTCTTGTCCCCTCCCATCTCCATCCTCGACCGGAAGCGTGGTTGCATACGCAACCCCTGTCCAATTGAAGAGGAGAAAATCATGGAAAAAACAAGAAGCAGAATCAGAGATTAGAATCTATGTGCCCTAGCTGGCGGAATAGTGCTGCGTGTCGTATTCTTTGGTGTTTTTTGTATATGTAAAACTTTGTAGCCGGATAAAGGACCAATGCACTATCAAGCGGCAAATTACAGCCCATTGTGGCGGCTTGGCCATTTCCTCAAATCCTGTTTTCTGTATCTTTGGATCGGCAAGGCCGCGTATCTGTTTTTTGGTGCGAACGCCTACAATTCCTATGGCCTGCTGGCCCGTAGTTTTTTGGTCATGCGTGATGGCCTTTTGAGCATGCCTGATACTCTGGCCGATGTGCTGAGCGCCGTATTCTCTTTTATGGCAAGCCTGAACAGCCAACTAACCTATCAATTAGGATATGCGCCTTTTTCAAATGCGGGCGAGACTATACCGGGTTTGCAGGACAGCCTGCCTCTGTCTGCTTCGCAAATGATCTGGCTGGTTCTGTTGTGTGTTGCAGTCCTGTCTGCCGTCCAGTTTATTGTGTGGATGCAGCTCAAAAAACGGGGCGTACCCATAGCCTGGCAGGCCCCCTGTATCCCTGATATTCTCCAGGGCAAAATGAAGCTCCTGTATTGGGCCATTTGCTGGCTCGTGATTGCAGCGCTCAGCATGATCTCGCTGCGTTACGGGGTTATTGCCGGTATCGTCACGGCTGTTTCTCTCACCATTGCCATGCGGATGCCGGTCCTGGCCGGATTGCCTTTGTGGTTACTGGAGATCACAAAACCCGGGAATAAACATAGCTCCTGGCGCTCCTCCCGGGATAGCTCAACAAGATCAGGTTCGGCTTCAGCGCATGGTTCTCAAGATCATAAAGACGCCAGAGATGCAGACGAGCAGAGCCATGAACACTCCCAGGCCAATTCCGGGCCGCTGGTTGATAAACTTGCGCAGGCCCACGCAACCTTTGAGCTAAGCGCAAAAACTATTACCCGAGACAAACTTAAGAACAAATATCGCTCTTTGATGAAAAAACTCCATCCCGATCAAGAGGGATCATCACGGCTTGCTGCAATTATTAATGCCGATTATGACTGCCTGCTCGAATTCTATAGCTGGAAGCGCTGAACGGCTTATTATCGGACACTAAGGATGCAATCCACATCAGACATACTGGTTAGCCGATGAAGACGCCGCCAAAATTCCCCCGTGGAATGACAAGTTCCACGAGCATTTCACCCCTTGCAACATCATTTTGGTTTCCCGTTGAAAGTCTGGAAAAACAGGCCAAAGGCCGGGGCCCGTTTGCATATAAAGAGGGCAAAATCTGGCTTGGCCGCAGCACGGGCAAAGCTGAAACCGGTATTGCCTTCCTTGATGACAGGCATATTTTTACCTGCGCAGGCTCAAGAGCCGGCAAAGGCACCAGCGCCATTATTCCAGCGCTGTGCGAGTATCCCGGCTCTGTCCTTTGCTTTGACCCGAAAGGTGAAAATGCCTACCGGACATCGGCAAGACGGGGCTTTGGGACCAGCAAAATCACCGGAATGATGCAGGAGGTTTATGTACTTGATCCTTACGGCGTTGCAGATGTTGAAGAGCATTATGTTGCAACATTCAATCCGCTCGATGGGCTGGAAGCAAATAGCGAGCAAGCCCTTGAGGAAGCCGTGATCATTGCTGAATCCCTGGTTGTTATTACCAAAAAAGACAATGCGCGTTGGGACGAGTCGGCACGAGCCCTGATCGAAGCGGTCATTCTTCATGTGATCAGCTGGCCCGGTTATGAGGGTGAGCGCAGTCTTGGCACGGCTCAAAGGCTATTGCGTGATGGTGACAGGAAAGAGCATGCAGAGCTTAAACAAGTGATTTTACATGAGCATGGGGCTCTGGAAACCGAAGCTGCATTGAGCGCTAAAGAACGGCAGGAGAAAATTGCAGGTCTGGCAGAATTGGAGCAGATAACGCCGTTTGAATGCCTGCTTATAACGATGCGGCAGAACGAGAGTTTTGATGGTCTGATTGCTGGCACCGCAAGCGGTCTGAATGATCTTGGCTCGCGTGAGCGCGGCTCGATCCTGTCCACCGCCCGCAGAAATCTGAAGTTTCTGGATTCGCCAAAAATGAAAGCCTGTCTGGGCAGCTCCCGGCATGCTTTGAAACTGGAGGATTTAAAGCAATCAAAAGCCGGAATAACGATTTATCTCGTCTTGCCAGGCAGGCTCATGAAAACGCATTCGCGGTTCCTGCGGCTTGTTCTAAACCTCACAATAGCGCGGCTTGAGCGTGATCCGAAGCCGCCGCGGCGTGGTCATCAGGTTTTGGCTATTCTCGATGAGTTTCCGGCGCTCGGTCATATGGAGACGCTGGAAACAGCAGCGGGGCTTATGGCGGGTTATGGCCTTAAGCTCTGGACAATCTGCCAGGACCTTTCTCAACTGAAGCGGCATTATTCGCAAAGCTGGGAAACATTTTTGGGAAACGCAGGAACTTTGCAGTTTTTTGGCAATTCAGACCCCACCACTTTGAAGTTTCTGGAATCGCATCTGGGCGAAGCCGAAGTCATCCGCGAAACGCAAACGCATTCTGAAAGCGAAACACTGAACGAGGCGGATTTGTCGGATTTTGAAAAAGTCCAAAGGACAGGCCAGGGCAAACCATTGGGGAAAGTTTTAGGCTCCTTCGCACTTGAGAATGAAACCGTATCCAGCTCCACCAGCAAAGCAACAACCACAAATCAAGCCCAATCCATTCAAAAGACGCCTCTTATGACCGCAGAGGAAATCAGGCGGTACTTTTCGCGGGCATCGGGTTTGCAGATCGTGGTCATTGCGGATTACAGGCCGATATATCTAAAACGCACGCCTTATTATGAGGATCCGCAATTTGCAGGAAAATTCAGGAGCGAGCCCCGCGCTGTGATCGCCACCAAAACCAGCCGCACCTAAACCGGAGGCACAAAAATGCTTACGGCACATCAAAGCTCGAATTCAGGCTGATCAGGGCCGTGGCTCTGGCTTGTCTTTATGGAGCGAAAAGACTCACCCATGCGTTTCAAATAATGCTGTCTGGTTTTCCGGCTTTGGGCCGCATCGTCGGTACTGATAACATCAAGCGTTGATTGCTTCTGCCGTTTGCGGCTGAGCGCGCGGCTCAGGTGGTCATATTCCGGGAATTCCTCTTGCGCTGCATAGAGCATTGCGCCCTGCTTATGCCGTGTCATGGCAACATAGGTGAGATGTCTGTCCATTGAGGTGGAGGCGAGGACGTAGGATTTATCAACCGTTGCGCCTTGCGATTTATGGATGGTGGTGGCGTAGCCATGGTCAATGTCAGTGTAATCCTTGATGGAAATTTTTAAGGTGTTTGTTTCATCATCAAGCGCGATGCTCAGATTGTCTTTATCAGTTTTTATAACCGTGCCGAGCATGCCGTTTTTAACGCCAAGCTCACGGTCATTGCGGGTGAATAACAGGCGATCACCAGACGCAAATTCCCGTCTGCCATGAGCGGTTGTGTAGCTCTGGCCTTCTCTCAATTCCCCGGCTTCTTTGCGGCCCTCACGAATAGCCCGGTTAATGGCCTTCACATCCGCCTTGCGGTGGGCAAGAGCGAGTTGTGAGGGCGGTTCATCACTGCCCCATAAATCATTCAAATAATCACTGGCAAGGGCTGCAATGGCGTCTTCCTGATTATCCGTAAACTCAACGGCCTTGTGTTCACTGTACGCGCTGAGCGCTTCGCCTGTACGTCCGAGAGCAAAATCTTTAGAAGCGCGCTTTTGCCAATCCGCATTTTGCCTGTGAACTTCATGCAAGGTGGCAGGCTGGATTTTATCTGTAATGGCGCGGAACGGCGCGCCTGCCTCTATGGGCTGTAATTGCTCTGCGTCCCCCACAAGCACAAGCTTTACGCCTTTGTCTTTGGCCTCAAGGATAAACCGGGCCAATTGTTTTGAGCCGATCATTCCGGCCTCATCAATGACCAGCACATCGCCCTTTTGGAGCTGGTTTCTCTCATGCTGCCAAGACAGCTCATAAGAGGCGAGTGTACGTGCCTGTATGCCTGATGATTGCTCAAGCCCTTTGGCTGCCTTGCCAGCAAGAGCCGCGCCTAATACCCGCTGACCATTTGCTTCCCACGCCTGCCGCGCAGCAGCCAGAATGGTGCTTTTACCCGCGCCCGCAGCGCCAACCACGCAAGAGAGCTGCTTGTCATCTGTCATATGGCGGATGGCGGCGTTTTGCTCAGCACTGAGATGAACACCCGCATCCTGCCGTAGTTGGTTTGCGGTGTTTTCAATAGCCCTTTCGACAGTGCGACTGGAAACATTAAAGTTCGCTTTTTGAGACATGGCCCTGGCATCACGCATAAGCCTGGCTTCAAGCTCCACCATCTCACGGGTGGAATAGCGGGCTTTAACGTCTGCGTTGTCCGTCTCAGGCCTCAGTTGCACCAGACCGCCTGAGGCCATGATCCTTTGATAGGCGCTTTGGTAGGTTTGAGGCTCCTCAATATAGCCGCTCAGCGCCCTTGCAATGTCATGACGCGTGAAAGTGCTTTCACGCTGCGTCATCATGGATAGCAAATGCTCAGGGTTACGTTTGAGCCGCCGCGTGAGCGGGCATTCGCTTTGCGATTGTTGCTGCGCGTGTTCGTGAGACTGAGGCCGCTCCAGCGCGGCGGCGGTTTCTGTTGCCCGCTCGACACCGGGGAAGTCTTCTAATTCGCCAAGCCTTTCCCGAACCTCTTTGGTCTTGATGCCAAGCGTTTTGGGAACAGAATACACTTCGCCATTATGATCAACCGCCACAAAGGAGCGGCGGTCTCCACGAGCAAGGATGTAGCCTTGTTCTTTCAGGGCATGGGCAAAGGCTTCTTTTGTATCGGATTGCGTCCACGCATTTTGAAACAGCCGCTTGATGTCATCGGCATATTTGCCGCGCCGCCGCGCTTGCTGATATTCGCCATGGGTATAATTGAGGGGATTGCGATCCTGTTTATTCTCAAAACCCTTTGGTAAATCCCAGCCATTCTCCAAAAACAACTCACGCCCAAAATCATTCAGTATCGTGTGGTCATAGGACATTTGAACGGCTTTGCCGCGCTCGGCATCAATCCGGCACCACACCGCATGCGCGTGCATCCGAAGCTCACCATCACGCCCGCGCTTTTCGTGAAAGACAATCGCCCGTGGCTGACCACTTAGCCCAAGGCGCTTTTCTGCGCGGTTGATGGTTTCTTCAAACTGCTTAGCGCTGACATCGGCATCTTTGGGAGGGCTTAAGGATAAGGAATACAAATGCTGCGCGGCCTTTGTGCCAAGGCTGCACGCATAGGATTCCTGAAAGGCAGAATACAGATCATTGCCCAAAAAGCCGCGTATCTGATGGACGACGACCTTTTCGTTGTCCTGGCCGTTCATGAAATGCCGCGCCGCGTCGACATAATTACCGCGCTGATTACCAACAAGAATCATAGGCTGTAATCCGCCTCTAAACCCAGTGCTTCAACCAGATCACGGCGGATGCGATAGCACTCTGCGTAAGCTTCGCGCAGGGAGGCTTCCTCTTGGCCAGAGAGCATCAAACGGCCTTCTTCCTGCGCTGTGATTTGGCTCACCAGATATGAAGCCATGCCGGAATGCGCCAGCCTGCGCAAAGCGCGCGCAATAGCCTTATCGCGATTGGTGGGAACGCGCCGCTTGCTGCTGTTCTTGCTGCCATCCCCATCAAACAAACGGCTCAGCACATAGGCATTGAGCGACATGCCAGCCGCATCATCCTCAAGGCGCGCCCGTTGTTCGGGTGATAGACGGATAGAGAGAGGCGCAAGACGTTTCTTTTTTGTAGGTTTTACAAATGTAACTTCATTGAAGTCGGTTGTAATTTTAGGAATTGAACCAGCGGTTTGAAGAGTCATAGCGATAACTCCTCAAAATCAATATCAGCCTGCCGTAATTGGTGATCCCAATCCTCGAAAGCCTCGAATAATAAGTTCGAGGTTTCTCTGTCGAGGGGCACCATTTCTTTTCAATGAGTTAGGTGAATTACTAGATCGGCGGTTCGGCGGATTTGTGTAATTCCCGTGTAATCGTTCCGACAAAACACAGCTGAGGTCGAATGACTTATGTCCCAATTTGCAGGGCAGTGTGCTTCTTGAATCTCGATGCCTGTCCGGCATTTTGCGGCAAACCCCGCACCACGGATTTAGATGCTGTTTGCATTCATTCTGCTCCGGAGCGCAGAGTTCCCAAGCGACCGGGGTGTTGGGCCTTTTTATTTTCCCGCCATTGGAACTGGACTTCAACTGGAAGCCTCCATTTTTTTGCGAGCCTATCAACTTCTTTCCAAGCGTCCTGGGCAGACTGTCCTTGGACGGAGATGCCAATCTCAGGGTAATGCTTGTACCCCTCCTCTGAGTAGGCCGAGACCCTTGCTGGAACTTGAAGCTCGCTAACAAGTTTCTCGCCTGACAAGTTTTTTGCCTTAACGGCTGCAATCATAGTCAGTAGCAACCCCGACCAATTCGTTTTCTTGAGTGGGACGCCATTAACCGATGCCGAAATCATCCTGGTGAACGTAAGACCGGGCGCCTTCTCAAATTCAATCATGTTCTTGTCAGATTGTGTGGTGCCGGGCTCCATCCCAAGGTCGTGCTCAAGGCCCAGTTTTTCCATTTTTTCTCGGACCAGCTTGTCGACTGTCTCGGATGGCGTTTCTGTGCTCAGCCAAGTCGAGATCGACTTTAAATCTGCAAAGATCGCGTCGTTTATCCTGATTACCGGCGTCATTGGTTTCTCCTCTCATCTGGCTTGATGAAAGATATGTAACATATTTTCTGAAAATATCAATATAATATGTTACATATTATATATTACTAACTCCATCAAGAACAGCTGTGCCGGTTTCGGTGTCGCAAAACCCATAGAAAGGCTTTGGGAATTCTGAGTCCGTTTTGCGGATGCAGCACTTCCGAGTTAGGTCATTAACTACGCTCATACCCACCGCCTCTATGTTTGACCGTTATGTTCCCATTTTCTCATGCCGATTGATGTGATTGTCTCTGGCTGA
>JAOQGK010011112.1:0-61902 GCA_027564095.1 Cellarinelloides crassus
GAATGAGGGGGGGTACGGGTATGACGCAGGAGGGCGTGTCCGGGTATGACGAAGGAGGGGGTGTCCGGGTATGACGAAGGAGGGAGTGTCCGGGTATGACGAAGGAGGGGGTGTCCGGGTATGACGGAAAAAAACTCAGTGAGTCGGGCCAGGATCAGGACTCATTAATGGGCCTCAGACCCTGAGATAAGGCAGGATATGTTTCCGGTCGTTTCACGGCAGTCAGATTAAACATCTCTCAACCTCCTTCGTGCTAGAATGCCTTGGCTTAATCATAGGTATAAATCCAACAGGAGGACGAGGCATGAGATGCTGTACGATCAGACTTATATTTGCCTCTACTCTTATGGGATTCCTCATAATTCCGGCTTTAGCGCAAGCGGCGGCTGAAAAGAACGAACAAGCAGCACCAGGCGCTGAAGAACCCGCTGAACTATGTTACAAGGGGATCAAGGCGTCCGGCATGCCGAACAAGTTGAGCGTGATGGCAAGCGTGTCCGCTATCAAGCTATGGACTATGGCCGCTAAGAAATATGGCGACAACTATGCCATGTGGCACAATGCTCGAAGCTCGGGTGTTAAATGTGAAAAATTCGCAAAATCGGATTTTTACAAATGCACCGCTTCAGGCAAACCTTGCCGTGCGACCTCTCTCGATCAGGCAACCGGTGTCAACAAGGTCAACTAGGGCGCTTTTCACGCTATCTGAATCGTGAAAAGTACCCTAACCATTTGTTTTAACGCGTATTCCTATCCGAAAACCGCATACACTTTTCGGGAATACGCTCTAGCTTCACGAACCGTATATCGGTACGCTAGGGTCAGGACCCATTAATTCCAGCTGATAATTTTCATGACAATGCTGGAGTGAGACGCCTGCATCATGCCACCAGCCAAAAGAGCCCTGGATATCGTCGCGGCCATAGCAGGTCTCATCCTACTAACACCAGTGCTTGTCCTCGTCGCCATTGTTGTTGCCGTTACCTCAAGGGGACCGGTCCTTTTCCGGCAGGAGCGGTTTGGCCGTAATGAGCGGATATTTATCTGCAACAAGTTCCGCACCATGCATCAGGGCACCGCGCAACGCGGCACCCATGAAATCAGCCGCGACGCGTTAACGCCCGTTGGGCCATTCCTGCGCAAATTCAAACTGGATGAGTTGCCGCAGCTGTGGAATGTTTTTCTGGGAGAGATGAGTCTCGTTGGCCCGCGGCCCTGCCTGCCTAACCAGGAAACACTCATTGCCGAGCGGCGCGCCCGGAATGTGTTTTGCACGGTCCCTGGCATGACTGGCCTGGCGCAGGTGGAAGGCGTTGATATGTCCAAGCCGCAACGTCTTGCGCAGATTGATCAAATCTACATACAAACCCGGTCACTGCGCGGAGACATGACGTTGATCTTCAGGACAATTTTTTAGGAAGGTGCGGGCGCTACTCCAGTATGATGTATTCACCGTTGGGCGCCGGCTTTCCGCTTGCTCCCCTGGCAATCAGAGGCGCAAGCTTATCAGCAATATCGACCGTGTAATGCAGAACGTCCCAATAATTCTCGTCACGCATCGTGATTGGAGACGGGATCATAAAATCCAAAACGATGGCGTTGGAATATTTGCCCGCCATGGTAACGATGCGTTGCTTGCATTCACTCCACTGCGCGGCGGATACGGTATTTGGCACGGGCTGATGATAGCGGTGATAAGGGACAAAAAAGAGAATTTTTTTCGTCTCGGCAGGCAGGTTCTTCAATAACCCCTCAAGCAAAGGATGGCTCGGATACATCCAGGAAGCGCGCTTCTTTTTGATACCGGACGGCGGGTAAGCAGGTGCCTTGCGATGCTGTGGTTGATTTGATCCGTAAATTTTTTTACGCGCTTTATCAAGATCATACTCACTTTGCAGGGGCAGAAAATTAGCGTAGCCGTCATATCCGTATCGGGCTTTTCTCAAACCAAGTAAATATCCCGCCTGCCTGCCCAGATCCTCAAAAGTCTTGAATGCCAGAATATGTGCTATGTCATTCCATGGATTAGCGTCATACATCCATTCGGGGAAACGGCGGAATGTATATTTGGCCCGCCCCTCTCCCACTTCGCACCAGACAATATCCAAGCCTATAATGACGGTTTCCGGTGCACGATGATGGCGCGCAAAAACCTCTAATATTCTGGCTTGCTCATAGGCTGTTGCACTGTTCATTGAGAGATTTGCAAATCTCGCATTGAACGCCTCGTTGAAAACTTCCGGACGCAACAGGCGTGATGTCGATGTGCCGACTACAGCACTGTCAAAAACCGGATTACGGGCAATCGCTGGATAGGAATAGCGCTGGTTCTGGGCCAAAGGCATGCGCTTGAGAGGAAACTTTACCGGTAGATTGTCATACGGATCGACAAACCATATGGCTCCGGCCAGTAAGAGTGCCAAGCCAGCCAGACCGCAAATAAACCATTTCCAATAAACTTGCCAATTCATGTGACAACGCATTTCATGTGACAACACATTCTTTAGAACTGAAAATAAATGAATTCCGGATGGATTCCCGACCCGGCCATGATGATACCCAAGGTGAGCATTGAAGCCGTCGCGAGTGCAGCCCACGGTTTGTCGTAGAGACGCTCCAAAGCAAAAGTCTGACTGCTCGGCCCAATCAAAGCCACCGCGGCCGCCAGAATGAGAATTGCCGGACTTGCTCCATAATCTGCCGTAGCAAGTGTGAATCCATTGCCGCCAAACATGCTTCCGAGCATCGATGACGCAGACCCAAAACTGACCGCGCGAAACAGAACCCAGCCCGTCATAACAAACAGCATTGTCAGCGCCCATCCGGCCAGGTCCGGCAATTCTGCCTTTACGAGCTTGCTCCACCACGCATGTACTGCAAGGCCAAATCCGTGCATCAGCCCCCAGACCACAAAGGTCCAGCCTGCGCCATGCCACAACCCGCCAAGGAACATGGTAACCGTCAGCGCCAGAGCTTGCCTCGCCATGCCGTAACGGCCACCGCCCAGCGGGAAGTACAGATAATCACGCAAAAAATGCGACAGCGTCATATGCCAGCGCCGCCAAAACTCGCCGATCGAAACCGCCCGGTACGGAATGTTGAAATTTATGGGCAGTGTCAGCCCAAACATCAGAGCAAGCCCGATGGCCATGTCCGAGTAGCCGGAAAAATCGAAATAGATCTGAAAGGTGAATGCCAGCGTCGCAATCCATGCATCGGCAAATGACAGTACCGAATTGCCCGCTGAAGCAAACAGAGGATCGGCGATGCGCGCGGCGGTGTCTGCGATAAACACCTTTTTAGCGAGTCCCAGGGTCAACAGCGTTGCACCACGCGAGAGCCTTTCATACAAGCCGTCACGTCTGGGCGATGCTGCAAGCTGATAGATCAGCTCATCATGCCGGACAATCGGACCGGCGATCAGCTGAGGAAAGAAAGAGACGTAGAGAAAATACTCGCGAAAACCGTAAGTTGGCGCTTTATCTCGGTACCTGTCGACAAGATACGAGATTTGCTGGAAGGTAAAAAAACTGATCCCAAGCGGCAAAATGATAGTCCAAGGCGTGTGCTGAGAACCAGCAATCCAGGCCAGTGACCCGGCAAAGAAGTCCGCATATTTGAACACCCCTATAAGAGCCAGATTAAGGGCAATTCCGAGGATGAGAATTGATTTGCCGCCCGCCTCACGGAACAGCTGCGCAAAAACCCAGTTGGCGATGATTGAACCTGCCAGCAATGGCACCAGCCGGTAATCCCAATATCCATAAAAGATGATGGAGGCCGCGATTAAAAGCCATTCGCGCTGCGCCCGGCTCTTTGAGAGCAGGTAATATGCAACCAGCGTTAGCGGGAGAAACGCCAAGAGAAAAAGTTGGGAATTGAAAAGCACGCGGATGTATCCAAACAATAGGGCCTCAGACCTTAGGGTCAGGACTCATTAATTCCATTCAATTCTGTTTGCCTTGGAGGGCCTCAGACCCTAGGTCATAAACACAGAAGTTCAGGGGGAAAACCTATATTTGATACCTATCATACGCAAATCATGTTTCACTGATCCCAATGTCCAGAAACAACCCACCACGCATCGTTATTTTCGGCGCCACCGGCAGGCTCGGCCAACTGCTCGTTCACACGTTTTTTGAGCAAGGGCATGCAGTCCTGTCTCTTGGGCGCACTATAGAAGTGCTTGATGGCCTTCCCGGCGAAGCACGCGTGCATGATCTGACAAAGCACTATGACGGCACGCCATTTATCGGCTCGGGAGATCATGTCATCAATGCTGCGCACGCCAGCCATACCTCCGCGATCCTCAAACTCTGCCCGTCAGACATCGGGCGGCTTATCGTTATAGGCTCCACGCGATACCTGACGCGCATTCGCGATGCCAAAGCCGATGAAGTGCGTGATGCAGCCGAAGCGTTGCAGGAGAGTTCTCTGCCCTGGGTACTGCTGCATCCGACCATGATCTACGGCGCTGCGGGCGAAAATAACGTTCAACGCATGGCCGCTCTAATCCGGCGCTTTCACTTCGTCCCGCTGCCTGGTGGCGGGCGCTCCCTGATACAGCCCATCCACATCAATGACGTGGCTCTGGCTGTGCTGAGCGCAAGCAATAAGTCTGAACTTCGCAGTGCAGTCATTCACCTGGCCGGCCCTGAAGCTATGCCATACTACAAATTTTTAAAGGCAATCGCCGATGCGGACGGCACATGGGTGAAGGTGCCCCCATTGCCGGTATCGCTGCTGCGCCTGGCTGCAGGCATAACGCCGGTGGTTCCAGGCATCCCGACAATAACAGATGCGGAAGTGCTCCGGCTGACGGAAGACAAGAACGTCAATGTAAACGAGATGATGGATATACTTGGAGTGTTGCCCCGCTCGCTTAATCAAGGCCTCAAAGAAATATTTTCACAAAAATGACGCTTTCAGCTCGAGGGTCTCGATCTGACGGGCAATGACTTTTGTTTCATCATAAAGCTCAAGCGCCCGCTCACGTCCTGCGTCACCCCATGTTTTACGCGTATCCGGTTCCCCGGTCAGCGCGGTGAGCGCCAACGCCAGTCCTTGAGGGTCCTTCACCTGAACCAGAAGCCCGGTCTCGCCATGGACAACTTCCTCGCGGCTGCCGCGAATGTTGGTAGCGACCACCGGCAAGCCGCACATCATCGCTTCGATGATAGAGCGCGGCATGCCTTCACGATGTGAGGCGGAGACGAATATATCGGCGCTGCGCATAAGTTCGGGAATGTCGTCGCGATACCCCAAAAAGTGAACGCGTGGTTTCAGCGATGCGTCGCTTTGCGCAAGCGTAATCGCATAATCGATGTTGAAGGCATGATCGCTTTCCAGCCGCTCGCCCACAACCCACAAATGGGCATCAACCTCGCGCATGGCCTCAATGAGTTCCGGAAACCCTTTTTCCGCCACCAGACGCCCAAGTGTCACAATGGCGACTGCGTCTTCAGGCGTCCCGATATCTCCTCTCACACGCGCTCGCTCAATCCGAGACCCATGGTCATGAAATCTTTTTGCATCAACGCCATTGCCGATTGCCTCGATCACACCGCCCGATACCAGCTTCAAACAGCGGGCCGTCTCCGCATCTTCTTGTGACTGGGTGAACAGCACATGGGTGACGCGCCCGGCCAGCCACTCCAGCGTGATGAACGCACTGCGTTTGAGGAACGGCATATGTTCGTGGAAATAAAACCCGTGCGCCGTATAAGCGATGCACGGTACGCCAGCGCTCTTGGCAGCCACCCTGCCGACCAGTGACGCAACCGGATTATGCACATGCACGATGTCGAACTCTTCACGGTTGAACAGCTCTTTGAGCTGCCTGATACTGCCCGCATGTCTGATGATGTTAAAGCTGCGGTCAATCGCGACCGTTTCAACGCGAAATCCCTCCTGGCGAACCCTCTCGGCGAACTCACCTTCTGTGCAGACGCCTACGACTTCATGCCCTTCGCTGCGCATACCGCGCATCAAGGGCAGCAGGAAATGGTAGAGCGTAAAATCGAGGTTGCAGAGCTGGCAAATTTTCATGGCGTCGGATTCCAATCATGGACGGATCTTGAGTATCACATAATGGATTCCATTTATGAGTCTTGATGTTAGAGGGTATTTCTTATGATTCCCGGTGGTAATCATCCTCCAGCCGGATTATGTCATCCTCTGACAGATGGCCTCCTGTTTGAACTTCGATTAGACGCAATGGTGTTGTGCCGGGGTTCTCCAGGCGGTGCACGACTTTAAGCGGCAAATAGAGCGATTGATCCTCTTCAAGGCTCAAGGTTTCATCGCCTCGCTGAATTTTAGCTGTGCCCTCAACCACAACCCAATGTTCGGCCCGATGATTGTGATACTGACTTGAAAGCCGCTTCCCGGGCTTGACCATGATTTCCTTCACCAAATACCGAGGCCCTGAAATCAATGTGCGATAATTGCCCCAGGGGCGGTATACAGTCGCGTGCGAATCTGCCTCCTGGCGGCCCAGCACCCTCAGATCCTCAACTAACAACTTCAGATTGGCCTGCTGATGCAAGGGTGCGACCAACACGGCATCATTGGTAGCGGCGACACAAATATTTTCAATGCCTGTGACCACCAGGAGCTGCTCTTCTGTGTAAAGAAAATTATCCTTCGCGTCCGATGCCACCACATCGCCAAGCACCATATTTCCGGCCTTGTCTTTTTCGCCCGCGGCCCAAAGCGCCTCGTATGACCCCATATCCGACCAGTCAAAAAGTGCAGGGGCTATGACGGCCTTTTCGGTGCGCTCCATGAGGGCGCAGTCGATCGATATGTCCTTTGCCGAACTGAAGGATTTTTCGTCAAGGCGCAGAAAATCCAGATCGTGCCGGGCGCGCGATACAGCCTCACGGCAGTGCGCCACAAGTTCCGGCTCTAATGTTTCCATTTCCTCCAGGAACCGGCGGCCGGGGAAAAGAAACAGGCCCGAATTCCAGTAATAGCCCCCGTCCGCGACATAGCGTTTCGCAGTCTCGGCATCGGGTTTTTCAACAAACCGTTCAACCGGTATGCATCCCGGCGCTTCATCGAGGCGCTTGTTGCCCGTGACATAGCCATAACCGGTTTCCGGCGCCAAAGGCGGCACTCCAAAACAAACGAAATATCCCGCACGCGCCGCGGGCACTGCCAGCTCAATCGATTCAAGAAACGCCGGACCCGGCGAAATTACATGATCGCAGGGCAACACCAGAAGTAACAAATCCTCTTCCAACTCAAGAGCTTTCAATGCGGAAACAAGGATTGCCGGTGCGGTATTGCGCTGACAGGGTTCAAGGATAATCAGATCCCGGTTCAGTCCGGCTTCGCGCAATTCCTCCGCAACGAGAAACCGGTGATCCTCATTGCAAACAAAAATTGGCTCCGAAAAACCATCGAGCGCATTTACCCGTCTGGCGGTTTGCACGAGCGGACTTTCCTCGCCGTCTCCTGCGATGCCATCGCTGGGGAGAAACTGTTTCGGCCGGCTGCGCCGCGACAAAGGCCATAATCGAGTGCCAGAACCGCCAGAGAGAATTATTGTTTTTATTGCAATCTAAAAGCACTCCTTAGGGCCGCGACCCTAGTCATAAGTTTATCCTTATCTACCGTGGAAAATGGCTTTCTTTTTTATGTACCGGCTTCTATTTACTTAATATTCTTGAGCATCACACCACGCCTGCAACATTAACACACTCCATAGCGGCAAAGGCCAGGAATTCACTCCCTTTAAATGTTCACGCCATTTTTGTTGCACCGGTTCGGGGTTGATCAATCCATATTTGTTGAGCGCATCAGGCGAAAGAAGGTCTCCGGCCCAGTCTTTCAACGGTCCGCGCAACCACTCATTGATAGGAACGCCAAACCCCACCTTTTGCCTTTTGATCAACTCGTCAGGCACATAGCGCCGCAACACCTGCCGCAACACTTGCTTGCCTGCGCCATTGCGGACCTTCATGTGCCGAGGCAGCGTCCAGGCAAATTCAGCCACCCGGTGGTCAAGCAGAGGAACCCGCACTTCCAGCGAAACCGCCATGCTCGCCCGGTCGACCTTGGTGAGAATGTCGTCGGGCAGAAAAGTGACGGTATCGAGATATTGCATACGCGCCACGAAATCGGGAATACGCTCCGATAAGTCCTCATCCCATGCAACCGTCTCATATTCCTGCGCGCCCGCCACAAGCTCCTCCGGCCTTGCCCAATGAGAAACGAGACGCCGGTAAAAACTACTCCGGTCTCCCCCCAGACACGCGGCAAGCTTGTGGATCTTTTCGCCAACATGAACAGGGCGTAGTTTATCCGGTACTGCTGAGGCCAACTTGTCCCAGCTGCCAGGCGACAGAAGCCGCATGGCGCGGCTCGCGCCGCATCGCAGTACGCAAGGGCTGTCAAACAGCGGCCACTCATATTTGTCCGCCGAAAAATAGCGCGTATAGCCGCCGAACAGCTCATCCCCGCCATCGCCTGACAGGGCAACCGAGACATGCTCCTTGGTAAGGCGAGAGACGAGAAATGCAGGGATTTGCGAAGAATCGGCAAATGGCTCGTCATAGATAGTCGGGAGCAAAGGGATGACATCAAGCGCGTCGCGCGCCGTGGCGGTGAGCGCCGTATGGTTCGTGCCGAGATGCCGGGCTATGGCTGCTGAGTCAGCAGCCTCGTTGAAGCCTGCATTTTCGTAGCCGATGGTAAAAGTGCGAACCGGGCGATTTGATTGCGCCTGCATAAGCGCAACCACGGTGGAGGAATCAATACCGCCAGAGAGAAATGCACCGAGCGGCACATCGGACTCCATGCGCCGTAAAACCGCGTCGCGGAGCAAAGTATCGAGCTGGTCCACGGCATCATTCTGGCTTCCGGCAAAGCCATTGGCGCGCCCCGCCCGCACCACCTCATCCATTGACCAGTAATGCTCGATACGCGGCTCGCCGGATTGATCGGCAATGAGGATCCGGCCTGGCTCCAGCTTGTGCACATTGCGATAGATGGTGTGCGGCGCAGGGATGAAATTGTGTCTCAGATAGGAGGCAATGGAGTTCCGGTCGATTTCACCGCGAAACTTCTCATGCGCCTTCAGCGCTTTCAGCTCTGATCCGAAGATCAGGACGCCTTGCGAAAGGGTCCAGTAGAGCGGCTTGATACCAAGCCTGTCACGCACAACAAACAAACGCTTCTCGCGCTTGTCCCACAGCGCGAAGGCGAACATGCCGATGATGCGTTTTGCGGTTTCCTCCACCCCCCAAACAGCGCAGCCTTCGACAATAACTTCCGTATCGGAATAGCCGCGAAATTTACGCCCCCGATTCTCAAGCTCGGCGCGCAGTTCGGCCGGATTATATATTTCGCCATTGTAAGCCAGCACAAAATTCCCGCATGACGAGGTCATCGGCTGGCGTCCGGCTTCCGACAGATCAATAATCGCCAGACGCCGGTTACCAAGGGCAATACCGGACTTTTGATCAACCCAGACATCCCCGTCATCGGGTCCGCGGTGGATGAGAGTATCCGTCATCTTCGCGATGACCTCTTCCGCCGCGCCGGATAGAGCTGATCGTGTATCAAAAAAACCGGCTATTCCGCACATAAATGGATTCTTTTCTTGATGGGTCTTATCATCTAACCTTCGCAATCAGGTATTGAAAGGTAAACCAGTCAGGTGTAATGCGTCCTACAGGATCTAATCCATAGGCTAGTAGGGCCGCGCTGGAGAGGTATTAAAAAATGTTGTTTCGTTTGGCTGTGATCGTTTTCTCGGCATATGTGTTCATTCCATCCACTGCTTACGCCTATGTAGACCCGGGCCTGGTTTCGATGGTTATTCAGGGCCTTTTTGCGACCGTAGCCGGCTTTACCGCCGTTTATGTACTTGGACCTTGGCGCTGGTTCAAGTCCCTATTCATCAAGTCCAAACCTGCAACAGACACGGAGACAAAAACCACGTCCGAGCAAGACAATTAGAACGCGCAAACAATTGCTTAAGCGCTCAGAAATCAACGTCGACCCTTCGTCCTATGTGGACCCGCAAGGATTTCTGTTTCACCATGACGGTCAGATATACCGCTGTATCCGGGCCGAGGCGAGAGACCTGTTCGATCAGTTGACAAAATCCGGGCACCTGACACGGCTCGAGCGCGACTATGGTTTGGTCGCGACCACCGCCACTGATTTGCAGATCGAGGGTGAACGTGATGCGCTCGTTGTATCCCATCCCCGTATTGAGCCACTCAGTTACTGTGCTGAGTGGTGCGGGGGCATGTTATGGGAAGCGGCTCGCGTCACACTTGATCTGGCCATCGAACTAGCCGCTCATGATCTCATACTTCAAGATGCCTATCCGTGGAATATTCTGTTCGAAGGATCGCGAGGCGTGTTCGTTGATCTGACATCAATTGCCCGCCCCGATTCCTCTGCCCTGTGGCCTGCTCATGAACAGTATGAATCCTATTTCTCGCGGCCTCTGATCCTCATGAACGAGGGCAAAGGCAATGCGGTTCGCGCGCTGCTGACAAACAATATCCAGGGCATTGATCTTGAGACTTTCACAACGCTTGCATCGGCAACAACATTAGCGCGCCGCCCCGGACTTCTGCTTTCCCGCGCAATAGAGAAAAAGCTTCAGGCAAGCCCGGCCCTGAAAACAAAAGCGCAAAATATGGCGCGCAAGGCCGCCACGCAGACCAAACCCGAAATACGCAGGAAATTTCTTGAACGGCTTCGTAAACAGCTCACCCCCCTGCGGCGAACGCCGAAGGGTGATTGCTGGACGCAATATTACCAGGAAATCAACACCGCATTCGACAAGCAGGCCAAACTTACTATCGTGGGCCGATTGCTTGACAAACATGCTGGCGCATCGGTGCTTGATCTGGGCTGCAATACCGGTGTCTTTTCCATGGAGGCAGCCAGGCGCGGCGCCCGCGTCACATCCATCGACGCCAGTGAATCCTGCATCAATCTGCTTTTTGAAACCGCCCGCACCCAGGCGCTGAACATTACACCTCTGGTGGCCGACATTGCCTGCCCAACCCATACAGGGGGCTTTATGGCAACCCAGTACGCCCCTTTGTTTGAACGGGCAAAATCAGACACGGTGATGTGCCTGGGCCTGATGCATCATCTGCATATCAATGCCCGGCAATCCTTCGAGCGGATAGCCACGCTCATGAACCAGGTTTGCACATCCACGCTCATCTTCGAATTTGTCGGGCTGGACGATGACAATATTTCCTTGCTCTCAGGCCTGAGAAAAATCGACTATTCGCTGGACAGCGTCCGTGCCGCACTCGGCGTCCACTTCACCTCACTTGAAACACACGACTCTGACCGTCCAACGCGAAAGATCCTGCTATGCAAGAAATGAGACGTTTCGGCTGGGTTGGGCTCACCTATCTCTATGCCGTGTTCGCCGTTGCCAGCCTGCCGGCACCGCTTGGCGATTTTCTGTTCTACCGGTCCGATAGTTTCAGTTTTTCCGTTTTCGTGCTGGCCGCCGCGCTGGCAATCTTTCCCCTACCCGGCGCCATCACTTTAGCACTTTCGCGCCTACCGGACAAAGCCCGGACTATGACAGGACGCATGGCTGGACTCATGGCGGCTGTTATCATCGTTGACATTTTCCTTGCCGTGGTGACGCTCTATCTGGTCAGCGTTCTGAACTGGAAATGGCTCACCTATCTCATAAAGCATCCAATCATAGCCCTTGGCGTGTGTGTTCTTCCCGCTGCGTTCATCATCTACAAGCAGGCGGACAAGAACGGTTTGATCGAGAGGGTCAAACATGTCGGCGGCTTCGCTCTGGTGCTGGCGCCACTTCTCATCGGCTACTCGATACTCTCATCGCGCGATCTGGCCGGAGCGGGCTCTGATGGCATCAGGAACGAGCGCCATCTCGTCACTATCGTGCTGGACGGGTGGCCTTCACAATATTTGCACGCCTACAACCGCGAAGCGCCAAAAGGCGTGCTTGACGACATTCTTGACGATGCCCGCGTTTATCTCGGCGCACATTCCTCAGCTGTATGGACCAGCGCCTATTTCGGAACGCTGTACAATGGCGACACCCAGGTCGTGGAAGGAGACAAACGCCGCCGCCGGGCAACCCCAAGCCTGGGCGCAAAGTTGCAAGCCCGTAATGTGGGGGTTCGTTTTATAAACTTTCATCGCAACGGCATTCCTGATTCCAGCTCTGCCCACCGCAGCGATCACAAAGGCCTCAGGTCCTATTTTCTGACCGAGAGATACGCCTGGATTCCAAACGCTCTGGGGCTCGACTATCACCTCACCTTGGCAGGACCGGCGATTGCTCAGAATTTTAGGTGGGTTGTTCCACGCGCCTTGTTCAAATGGCTCAATCCAATGCCAGGGAGCGAACAGAAAAATAAGAAGAGTGAATTGATGGACGTGCTCATTCCGGAGCTAAAACGGATTCGCCAGAACCGTGACATGAGCTTTACCTTGTACCATACGGGCTGGAACAAGCTTGGTACTGGCGGCACAGTGGATCTTTCGCGGCTCCCCAGAGCCCAGGCAATCAGTGCGCCACCTGGTGACGCAACAGCTAAAATCAGGGCCAATGACTATCGATATGAACCGGACTACGAACCTTTTGCGGAAAATCTCCGGCGCAATACGATGCAATCCATTCTCCAGCAAGGTGAATTTATCCGGGATTTTATTGAAGCTCTGCGAAAAGACCCTGCACTGTCAGACACTGTCGTCATTCTTACCGCCGACCATGGCGCCATGTACGCCAAGGGGCGCTATTGGTATGGCTATCACCCAAACCGCGAAGTTGTCCGGGTGCCGTTCATCGTTTTTGACAATGGTCCCAAGGGAGACAGAGATGAGTTGTTCGGCACGCCGCAGGTAGCAGAGGCCATCACGCGGTTTTTTACCTCGCCCCCGGCTACCGATGGTTTTGACCTGAAAGGAAGTGTGAGCGGACCCGTTTTCAGCCTAACCCTAAGCGCAAATGTGCAAAAGGAGTGGTATCTGATAGCGAGCTATCCAGATAAAGCATATTGGATAAATCTTCATCCCGAAGGACCGGGTAAAACACTGGAAATGAAACTTGACGGAAACCGTCAGTTTGACGGATACCAACAGACAGAAACTGGACAGATCGATGGAGCCCCACCCGAACTTGCAAAACGGCTAAAAAATATTCTGCAATCCTACGGCATTGACTCCGAAGATGTTCATGAGGCCTTCCGCTAGGCACCCTTGCGGTGTTCATTGGTCTGCCAATTCGTCATCTGCTCATCGATGCTTTTATCTTGTAAGTCTCTCTGACGTTCATTAGCTGCTATTTCAACAAAGAAATTCACAAGCTCAGACATTGAATAAATTCGCCCCAAAGCCCAACAAACACACCTCTGCCTGGTGGCATATGGGCGCCCAAGGTGGACTGATGGCGCTCATAGTGCTGATCAGCCCCAATATACCGCGCGCAGATGTCATCCTGTTGTTTCTGCTGGCTCTCTCGTCGGTGTTTTATGTCTTTACCTGCAATAAGGACTGGGCCGGCATATTCAATATTCACCAGGAGTACTGGTTGTGGGCGGCGTTTCTCGGACTATCACTCTACCTGCATCTCAACGCCCTGTGGGCGCCGAACCCGTCCACGGCAATTCTCAAGGCGAGCACCTTCTCGCTGTTCATGCTGATTGCCATCCTGATGGCCAGGGTGTTTCACCTGCAAAGTGATGTCAGCATTACCAGAGCAGGCAAGATCATTATCTGGTGCGCGGCGCTTGGCGCCGGATTGGCATTTCTTGAGTTCGCTGCCGGGCATCCCATCAGAGAGGCGCTCTATACTGCCTGGCCTGCCATCCGGCCCGGCGATAATTCAATCAAGATGTATGCTCAGATAAACGGCAAGATGATGAGGTTGGCTGAAAGCGAGTTCCGGCAGCACTATGACAAAGTCCTAATACTGTTAAAGCCCGCCGCGAATAATCGCAATGCCACACTCCTCATATTGCTGATGTGGCCCCTTCTATTGCTGGGGGTGAATCAGACAAAACCATTCAAGCGGCGGGCCGCCGTTTTATTGATTGGCAGCGCATCGGCGTTCTCGATTGTACTCTCAGTCAGTCAGACGGCACAAGCTGCCCTTTTCCTGAGCGCGCTGACATTTATCGGGGCGAAGTATCTGCCTCACCTGACGCATCGTGCCATAGTCGGCACATGGTGCATCGTCACCCTCTTAGCAGTGCCGCTGGCCGCAACGCCCTATGAGTTCGGGCTCAACAAGGCTGAATGGATATTCCGCAACGCCCGCGACCGGATTGAGATCTGGCACTACACCGCCCGGCAAATACCCAAAGCGCCAATATTCGGAACCGGCATTCGGGCGACACGCGTCATAAGCAAAGAGCTGCAAAACAAGGTCGTCAGGGAACTTGAGGATACAACGCCTGTGATGCGCCTGGGCATCCATTCCCATAATCATTATCTGCAGATTTGGTTTGAACTGGGCGCAGTGGGCGCCGCGCTGTTCATGGCTTTGGGACTGGTACTGTTGTGGAAAATACGCGACCTGGCACAAAGCATACGCCCTTACGCCACTGCCGGATTTGTCGCCGCATGCGTCGTTGCGGCTTTTGGCTGGGGGCTATGGCAAACCTGGCTGCTTGCAGGATACTCACTATCGGCGATATTTCTGTTCTTCGCAATGGAATTTGCGAAAAGACGAACCTAGAGTATGGGATCCTGGTGTCTGCGGAAGATAATGTCTTAATCAGCATCCATGGCGTCACAGTAAGTTTCAGCGCGAATATCGGTTGGGAACGGATGTCATCTCGGCACGTCACCTGTGCGAGGCTGAATTACGTTTCCACAGACGCAGCGGTTCAACCGGTGCGGTCAACGCCATGCTGACAAGCAGCCAGAATACCCGCTGATACATAAGCTCATGGAACAACGACATGATACCCCAACCTACCAGGATCAGGAGTACTGCCGACTGGAACCAGGTCTCAGTGTCTGGCTCCCCTGGTGGAGCGCGTGAAAGTCTCCAGACCTTGTGGAATATCACCACGAATATACCGGCCAGAACCAGGAAACCGGCCAATCCCGTCTCGGCCAGGAGCCAGAGCGCTGTATTATGTATTTGGAGGAGTAGTTGTTTCGGCTTCTCTTCAAGGCTCTGACGAAATAGGTGCACACCCAGACCCGCCCCAAAAACCGGCTGTTCTTTCCACATGGCGAATGCTTCGCGATACCCAGCCATGCGCACCTGCACTGTGGCTTTATACCGGCCCTCATCGCGTATCTTCGGGTCGGTGGCAGTAACGGCCATGGCTATCCCCGACAGTTTATCGATGACATTGACGACCAATGACTGAGTTACTGAAATAATTTGAGGGGTCATCCAGATGGCCAGCCCTAAAGCGAGAACCTGTGCAAGGCGCTTTAGTGTCGTCATACGGATGATTGCTGCGAACAGCAACAAGGACACGAGTGTGATAAGCGCTGCAATGGACTTCGTGAACAATACACCGGCGAGAAGTATGCCCGCAGCCATCAACACCGCAATTCCCCAGCGTCGGGACAAACCAGTTCGCGTGAGATATGCGAGAGCCATGGCAAAACCGAAGATGAGATACAACGCCATCGCATTGGTGTTGCCTGCAAATCCGGTAAGCCTCCCGCCTTCATTCAACGACCATTTATGTCCCGTTAACTCGGTTGCGAGGAATGCAATAATCAGGATGATCTGAAAACAGATAAACCCTAAGGCGAAGCGCTCTTTGCCTGCCGAACCCGCTAAAATCGCGATCAAAGCGCCGAGTGCCAAATAAAATAACAGGATATACCAGCCTGCATATTTGATCGTCGCCCACGGATTTAATCCTGAAATCACCTCATATCCGCGAAAAAAGCTGAAGGACAATAAAGCCGTTGCAGCGACAGCAAGAATCAGCAATTGCGGGCCGGCAATCGCGATCAATCGAGTGAAGTTTTTAAAAAAAGAAAAAAGTATGAACGGCGCCAGCAACGCTAAAAAGATGTCCGCTGCATTGGCGCGTAATGCTGTTTCTTCCAATTGTAATGTGGTTTGAACTTGTACCAATATGGCAAGAAGTATAAGCGCATAGCCAATCGCCCTGGCTTGTCGCTCATCCTTCGGCATAAATGAAACCTTGCGTAAACAGCACCTCTATACCCGGTCTTTCTCGGCGCTGTCCCTGAACAATAATAAGCCACCCGCCGCAACGAATGTCGCCAGAATACTCAGCACTCCGTAGGTTAGGGAGATGGCAAGGGCATCAGCAGCTTCCACGCCAAGCAATCCCAGGCCGACAACCATGCTTGCTTCGCGCACACCCCACCCCCCCAAAGAAAGAGGCAGTGCTGACATGATCGCGATTCCTGGCTGAATGGCGATGAGCGCAATCAGGGATACGCTTACACTCAAGCCATTGGCCATGATAACCACCGAATAAAACCCCAGAAAAACGATAAAAATACTCAACAGCAAAACAATGGCAAAAACTTTTGGCTGAGCGAACGAGCCGCGTATCAAATCAAGCAATTCATTCGCCTTTTCGTATTGAAGCCGCGCAAGCAATACCATCCCCATCCCCATCAGAACCAAAGCTCCCAACACAATCAGCATAGCGAGGCGGAAACTTTCAGGCGGGGTCGCGCTATCGGTATTCGTGAGGACAGCCATACCGGCAACAAAACAGATCAGCAAAGTTCCGCTGGCAAAAAACTTTTCGGCTGCAAGAGAGTAGATCGCACGTTTGATCTTGGTTCCTGATTTGGATAGAAGCAGAACCCGTACCGAGAGACCGGCGAGGGAGGTTATCAGAACGGAACTGGCAAAGGCCCCCGCTATGAACATCTGCATGACCTTTCTAAACTCAAAATTCTCGCCAATACTTTCAAGAATAATACCCCAACGCATGGCCGATACAATTTGCTGGAGTGTCAGGATAAACAAAATCCAGATTGCGCTGCCAATACCGAGACTGTTGATTCTCCTCAGCGTCTCTTGAAACCCTATAAAGGAAAACAGAAACAGGAAAATTGAGATCGTAACCAGGATTTTCAGAATGAGGATGAGAAGGCGTTTATTTTTTTCCGTAGAGTCGGAGGCCTCATCGAATTTAATATTCTTCTCACTCATCGTCACAGTTCTACTGTCCCTTGAGGGTATACTGCTAATGTGAGACAAGCCTATCTTGATTCATGGCTCATAATCCAACAAACTAATTATGCATACTATGACCGCACTCAACAACCCTGGAATCCGGGACCGCTGGAGTTATTTGTAAATTTTGATTGTGATACCGTTGAAGAATCTGCATTCTCAACCTGCCGTCAGGCTTTTCTGAAACATTTCAATGTTCACCAAGAGTTCATGAGCAAAGCCTCCGAAAAATCAGAAGTATTTTTTCTCATCGGGTCACTCCAGGTGGGCGGTGCAGAAATGCATCTCTCAATGATAACACCGCAGCTTGTAAAGCGTGGCTACGCAATCACGGTATTCAATCTTTCAGGCCTTGGTCGGTTGGGCGATGCCATGCTGAGCGAAGGTGTCAACGTTATTGGTCCGCCTATAAAAGCAAAAACCGGAAAATGGAAGTTCTTCAATCCGGTGATCCTGTCTCTGTCGTCGCTAAAACTCTTTCTGATATTTCTTTTTATGCGGCCAAAAATCATCCACCTCTTCTTGCCCCAGTGCTATGTCATTGGTGCAATCATGGCATGCCTTACCGGGTTGCAACGACGGGTCATGAGCCGCCGGAGTCTGAATTTCTATCAGGCCAATCATCGGCTTATGGCGCTGCTTGAACGAAAATTGCATGGCACCATGACAGCGATCATCGGGAATTCAAAAGCCGTCGTCACTCAACTCCACCAGGATGAAGGCGTGTCGATGGATAGGCTTGGCCTCATATATAACGGAATTGCTCTTGAACGCTTTGATGCCCCGTTCGACTCAAAAAAGCACCGCGAACAAATGGATATTGGTGCTGACACGTTTCTGATGACAATCGTTGCCAATCTCATTCCATACAAAGGTCATTCGGATTTGCTGGAAGCTCTTGGCACCGTTCGATCAGAGCTTCCGAAAAATTGGACGCTGCTTGTGATTGGCAGGGATGATGGCATTGGCCCTAGTCTCAAAAATCAGGCGGCTGAATTTGAACTTGATCACAATATCAGGTTTCTGGGGCCTCGCGACGACATACCGGACCTGCTTCGCATTTCGAATCTGGGCATATTATGCTCCCATGAAGAAGGCTTCTCGAACGCAATCCTTGAAGGGATGGCCGCTGAGCTTCCAATGATTGCCACCGATGTCGGCGGGAACGGAGAAGCAGTTGTGGATGGTGAAACGGGTCTTGTCGTACCGGCGCACTCGCCCTCTGAGTTAGCCGAAGCCATTCTAAAACTCGCCAGTGACGCACATTTGCGCAAACGTATGGGCCGCGCGGCCAGAAAACGCGTTGAGAAAGAGTTTTCACTTGAGGCTTGTCTCGACCAGTATGAAAAACTTTATGACGCCATAGGGTCAGATCAAAAATTAAACCTTGAGGGCTGAGTAAGGGTATATTTATACGCCGGAACAGGTATTCGCCATGTGTGGCATTGCAGGATTTGTCGACGAGACGCTGCGCGGCAATGCCCGCGCCCTTGATGCTGGCGCTGCTGAAATGGCTGCAACGCTTAGGCACCGTGGACCTGATGCGAGCGCCACATGGGTAGAGAGCGATGCGGGTGTCGCCTTCGGGCATACGCGTCTTGCAATCGTTGATCTCAGCACTGCCGGCGCGCAGCCGATGACATCAAGCTGCGGCCGTTGCACCATCACCTACAATGGCGAGATTTATAATACCGCCGAGCTGCGCGACGAACTTAGCGCTGCCGGGCGAAAATTTCGTGGGCACTCTGATACAGAAGTCATTGTCGAAGGATGCGCCCTATGGGGTGTTGAGGCGACCTTGAAACGCATCATCGGCATGTTTGCCTTTGCTCTTTGGGACAATAAGCGCGAGGCCCTGACCCTGGCGCGTGACCGGTTGGGGATCAAGCCGCTCTATTGGGGCATTCGTGATAGGCAAATTTTCTTTGCATCCGAACTCAAGGCTCTTCAGGTCATGCCCCATTGGAGTGGCGATCTGGATCCTCAAGCTCTGGCCGCTTATCTGATCTATGGTTATGTGCCGGCGCCGCAGTGCATTTATTCAGGCGTGCAAAAACTGGAGCCGGGTAAATGTCTGGAATACAAAACTGGCTGCAAGCCGGACATAAAATCCTTCTGGTCACTTGCGCAAGTTGTCGAAGCCGGCCGGCAAAACCCTCTCGACATTTCAGATGTTGAAGCCACTGACCAGCTTGAAAATCTTCTTCTTGATGCCGTCCAGCGGCGCATGGTCTCGGATGTTCCGCTCGGTGCATTCCTGTCCGGAGGGATAGATTCTTCAACCGTGACCGCACTCATGCGCTCAGCGAATAGCGCTCCGGTTCGCACCTTCTCTATTGGTTTTCATGAGGAGGGTTACAATGAGGCCCAACACGCCAAAGCTGTCGCAAAACATCTGGGCACAGACCATACAGAGCAATATGTGACATCGGAACAGGCACGGGATATTATTCCCAAGCTGCCTGAAATATATGACGAGCCCTTTGCTGATTCCTCTCAGATCCCGACATATCTGGTATCGAGGCTAGCCCGGGAACACGTCACAGTTGCGCTATCGGGTGATGGAGGGGATGAGCTTTTCGCCGGCTATAACCGGTATGCGCATGGCCTTGCCATGACCAAGGCAGCCCGCTTCCTGCCTGCAATGCTGCGCGCAGCAATGTCGAAAGGCATGCTCGCATTGCCGCCTCGCATCTGGGACGGCATTTTCCGCGCCGTTCCGGCAGGCAAACGCCCGCAACTCGCAGGCGACAAAATGCACAAACTCGCCGGCGTGATTGCCGAGGACGAGACCGGATTTTACAAGAAGCTCACTTCCCAGTGGGATGGGGCCTGGGCGCTGGTTCCAGGGGCTATCGAGCCAAACGGATATCTTTCCAACTCTGCGATCCAGGAGCGTTTTTCAGATGACGTTTCCTGGATGCAGTATCTCGATATGATGACTTATCTGCCCGACGATATTCTGACCAAGGTGGACAGGGCCAGCATGGCGGTTTCCCTGGAGGCCCGTGTGCCAATTCTGGATCACCGGGTGGCTGAGTTCGCATGGGCCCTGCCTCGCCGCTTCAAGATTCGCGGCGGCACATCCAAATGGTTGCTGAGGCAGGTGTTGTATCGCCATGTGCCCAAGGAACTCATCGAGCGTCCCAAGATGGGTTTCGGTGTTCCTATCGAGGCCTGGCTTCGCGGTCCCTTGCGCGAATGGGGAGAAGAACTTCTCTCCACAGATGCGCTTAATGCGAGCGGCCTGCTGTCCCCTGAACCCATTAGAAAAAAGTGGGAGGAGCATCAATCGGGGCAACGCAATTGGCAGCAATTCCTGTGGAACATCCTTATGTTTCAGGCGTGGTATCGCCATGACAGCTCCATGGCTCCTTCCGCTCGAGATAGCTGCGGTAGCGCTGATGCAGTACGGTCAGCGCCCACAGCATCATCTACAAGATTGCGCACAGTTATGTGGTAAGCTTAAAAGATTTCATTAAATACTTTCGACCGCCATCCAGACGCTCAAGCTCAAATCCTTAGCGCCAATGAAACAGAGGGGGGATAATGCTCTTCAATTCTTTGCCGTTCGCCCTCTTGCTCGGAACAGTCATATTTCTTTACCGGAAAACTGACCACCCCGGCTGGCTGCTTTTGGGTGCAAGCACTTTCTTTTACGCTTTCGCCGGTTTGTTCGATTCCGGCCTCTTCGTCTTGATGATCGCTGCAAACTGGGCATTGACCTTCTGGAATTCACGGCACCGTTTATTGACGGCAGTTCTTCTGAACATAGGTGCTCTGGCTAGTCTCAAATATTGGGATTTGCTGTTCGGTGGCGCTGGACTTAGCGGTAGTTATGTCGATGTAACTCTGCCACTGGGAATATCGTTCTATACGTTTCAGATGCTTGCTTATCAGGTTGATCTGTCACGCGGCGATGCCCGCAGGGCGAGCGGATTGCCCCAATTCGCGACTTTTGTCGCTTTTTTTCCTCAACTCATTGCAGGCCCAATTGTCCGAGCAAAACAACTTCTGCCACAGGTAGAACGGTTGTTTTCCGGCCGACGGCGAAACCTCAGGTTAATGACCTTCGCTCTTGGACTGATCTGTCTCGGACTGACAAAGAAAATTGTCTTTGCAGACAGTCTCGCCCCTTTTGTAGACGAACTGTTTGTTGCACCGCTGGTGTCAGTTTTTGATGCATGGCTGGGCGCTTATCTTTTTGCGTTTCAGATTTATTTCGATTTCTCAGGCTACTCTGATATCGCTGTGGGCGCGGCATATCTGGTAGGCATAAGACTCCCTCTCAATTTTTCCACTCCATATATCTCAACAGGGCCAAGGGAGTTTTGGCGCCGATGGCATATAACTCTCTCGGAATGGATTAGAGATTATCTCTACATTCCGCTCAACGGTTCGCGCGGAAATCCTCTGCGTTCCCTTGGCGTACTCTTGCTGGTTATGAGCCTTGCTGGACTGTGGCATGGCGCCAGTCCAACATTTGCCATTTGGGGCGCCTGCTGGGGTCTTTACATTGCATTTGGACGCGTGATGGCTTCCATCTGGAAGCCGCTACCACCCCTAATCCGCTGGCTTCCGCATATGGCTGTTGTAATCATATTATGGGTATTTTTTCGAGCACCGGGGCTAAACGCAGCACTCACACATATTCAGACAATGTTCTGGCTGGCAGATCTTCCATTGGTTGTTCAACCAGGACAGGGAGAGGCTGCAATAGGGATGCTGGTCGCCGGCTGTGCGGGTCTCATGGCGTTACACGTGGCAGAGTGGCAGCTGCGGCTGCCATCCACAATCCCTACATTGCGCCGCTTTAATGACCCGCTGATATGGGGTCTGCTTGCCGGGATATCATTGCTGCTTGTTATGCTCCCGAGTGAAAACACCAATCCGTTTATTTATTTCAGGTTCTGAGCGAGAAATTTCATGAAAGTAAGACAGGTTCTTCGTTTTGCTCTCGGGCTTTTTTTGTCGATGCTGGTTGTCGAAGGTGGCTTGAGGATTGTGAAGGCCACACCGTTGTGGCGCGCTCTGCCTGTAGTTCCGCCGGTGCTTGGCGGACCGGACCGCGAAGTCGGTTACAGCTTTACTCCAAATCTTCGCACGGTCTGGATTGACGAGAACCGAACTCGGATTGAAATCAATGAGTTGGGTTTACGCGACTCCGACATCTCGCGGCAAAAGCCTTCAGGCACCTTTCGTGTAGCGTTAACCGGCGACTCCTACATTGAAGCCCTGCAGGTCAATCAACGCCTGACATTTGACGCCGTAGCTGAAAGGATTCTCACCAGTAGTGGCTTCAATACGGAAATCGCGAATCTGGGTATGTCCGGTCATGGACCCTTGCGCCAATTTGTGAGACTGCGGCGAAAGGAGCCCATCTTGTCAGCCGATATGGCACTCTCCTTCATTCGAGCCAGCGACTTTGTAAACAAGGATCTGTTTGATGACAGCAAACACCCGGCCTATGTTCCGGATGGAAATGGTGGACTAAAAGAGGGAACAGCATTCAAGCATAGATTGACTATTCGCCTGTCTGTTCATCCGGTATTTGTAGGAGCACTGTGGGCCGTGCAGAATATCGAGGTCGTTCGCATCGCCTATTGGCTTTACAAGAAGCGGGCGATCAGCGCACTGCAGGCTCCAACTGCAAAAAAGAAATTGGTGCAACCGCAGAACAGACAGGCAATTGATGTCTGTATGCGAGGCTCACTCGAGAGGCAAAAATCTCTTTGGCTGGAAAAAAAGCCGCAGGAACACTGGCGGCGTGTGGAGAAATTTCTCAACGACTATTCGGATTGGTCTCGTAGAACAAACGTACCAGTCCTGGTCGCTTTCTTTCTGGACTTACCGCCACATTCTTCACAAGTATGTGGTCTTGAGAAAAAGCTCCGTAAGTCGATTTTCGAGACGGCTAGACGGGAATTCTCGCGTAGAGGCTTCGCGGTCCTGGACTTTGAGAGACTTCTTGCCAAACGTCTTATACGAACCGGTAAACCGCTTCAGATTTTCGGTTTTAAATACAAACAAAAAGGGCACCTCAACCCAATTGGACACCGCATTTATGCCGAAATTGTATCTGAGGAAATAACTAAATTTGTGACTATATCCAGCTTTGGCAAAATAGCCAGGTAAGTGGATATCTACCCGCTACAACACCGGCGTCTTCGACAACACCACGGTGCGCATTCCACCAGTTTCGGTAATAAGCCGAATAGCGTCCTCCGGCCCTATGTCTTCGAACAATGTGCGGTGGATGCCATCCGTCGCGATACGCTCTCCAGGCGTATATCCAAGTGCCATCAAACGCTCAGTCCCCGCATCAGCTGACGACGCCACCAGCGGCACATGGTAACCGAGCGCGAACATGCGACGAAGGACATCTGCCATATCATGCTCTGGCCCATAGCGCGTCAAATGGGTCTCAAAAATTATCATTGGTGCGTAGCGCCCGGCTTTGATATCAGCCAGCATACCCCTGAGCACCTCGACCTCGTGCCCCTCGACATCCATCCGGATCAGATCGGGCGGACCAAAGCGCTCCGCCAACATTGGCACCGTAAGTGTCTCGACCGGCAGCACCTTGCCTGTCAGCGTCTCGGAGCCCGAACCGACGGGGTGAAAGGTTCCCAGATTCGATTGTGCCGACAGATGAAAATCTCTGGAACCGGCCACGTCCGAAACCGCGGCCTGGAGTACCGGGACATCCGAATATCCGTTCAAAGCCAAATTCCGTTGAAGGAGTTCGACATTCTCGGGCGATGGCTCAACAATAACCATCTTGCCGGTGCCATCCAACAGTCCAAGCTCCATCAGCGGATAATAGCCAATGTTCCCGCCAATATCGTAGATGGTCATGCCAGGACGCACGATCCGCTCCAGCATGACCTTGTGGTCAACCTCGCGCGTGCGGAACAATAGCAGCGACCGCGAAAGCCCGGCGTCCTTAGTGTCGAGAAGCATTCTGTAGCTGTGCACCTTTCGCGACAAAAACCGCCGCCCGAAGAGTTTTTTCTCGGCTTGCGCCATGATCAGGCGGCCCACGGAGCGGCTCATGACCATCAGTCCGCGATCGACCGCTGTTTTGTATGCACTGGTAAGTTTCTGCGCAATCACGAACGTGTACTCCTGCTTACTTTCACTTCAGTCATGATGCCGGGTTGGCACCATGAGATATTCATCCAGCTTCAGTTCCATCGCCTTGTCGCCATCGATGGTCGTCAAAGTGTAATCGAGGCTAGCGATAAGGTGTTGGAGCTCTTCCAGGCTATGGCCCGCCAATTCAATTTCTCGCGGATGAACGCTCAGATACACAACCGGGCAATAGGTTGTCAGTATTTCCCGCGCCCCTTCCAAGACACCTAACTCTGCACCCTCGACGTCAATTTTTATCACTTCAGGAGCGAGTTTTCGGTCACGGCAAAAGGAATCAAGGGCAACCTGCCGCCGTTTTGTCCGGCTGTATCCTCCATGCTCTGAATTGAGTGTCGTCTCGCTCTTGAGGATAATCGCGTTCTGCCCATGCGGACCGAAACTCTCGTAAAACTCTACCTCAGGTGCATCCTTATCACCGACAAGGGATTGCGTAACAACGACATTGGAACTGCCATTCAGCTTCAGATGCCGATGCAGGATTTGGACATTGGCATCGGCAGGCTCGAACGCATAGAGCATGCCTCCTTCGGCTATTACAGATGCGGCCGGTAGCGTAACAAGGCCTATATGCGCACCGACATCGAGAACGCAACTCTTTCCCCGGCACGCCTCAATACACGAAACAAAACCCTTGTTGTGCGCGCCGCCCCAGTTTTCCAAATCAGAGAAAGTGAACTCCGGTAGCAGCCTGAAGGGTCCGTAAGGTCCTATATTCTGGCGTACGGAAAGGCCGGGGATCCAGCGTACAATCTTTCTATAGAGCCGGCCAAGAAGTAGCCAAACCGGACCAAAGCCCTTGAGCGGCCCGTGCCGCATACGGCGAAGAAACGACAACATCAGCTTAACCGTTCTCCAGTGAACGGAGCCAAAGCTCCAGATTGACGAGATGCGCAAGAGGCGGCAGGCCAGGTGTTTCGGGGGCGCGCCGGAAGTCGTCGACGACCCGTTTTAGTACGCCCGGCTCAGCCCAGGTGGCAAGCCGACAATCGGCCGCCGTCAGAAACTCAAGATACCCTCCAAGCCCGTTCTCATCCCTTAACCACGCCTCCAATGGAAGTGTCAGGCCGACCTTTCGCCTGTCTACTACCTCCTTCGGCAACCATTTTCGGGCAATCTTCTTCAGCAACGGCTTAGTCTCACCGCCAGGCACCCGGATATTTTGTGGCAAACGGTTGAGAACGCGCGCAAGAGGAAAGTGAGCGAATGGAACTCGCGCCTCTACACTTTCCGCCATAGCCATCTTGTCCTGGCGCATCAACAGTGAGCTTAGATAGCTCGTCTGGTCTACGGCCATCATGCGGTCGCGAAAATCGGAGAAGCCTCCGGCAACCGCCTCACGCGCACCTGGCTTGGGAACCAGCCCCGGAAACATGCTTTGCAGAGAGAGAAAATCAAAATAGATCGATGAGACGATTGCGGCATCGTTGCGGCTGAAACGGCGCAGATAGCTGTATCGCTTGAGCAGAGGCCAAAAGGGTTCTGGAACCAGTCTCGCGATACGGCCATAAAGCCGCAGGTCCTTCCAGTGCGCATAGCGCTCATAACCCCCAAAAAATTCGTCCGCCCCCTCTCCTGTAAGCACGACCTTGTGTTTCTGCCCAATGCGTTTGCAAAGCGCCATTAGCATAACGCAACCAAAATGTGGTGTTGGCCCTTCCATGTGCGATACGGCTCGAGGCAGCAGAGTTGCAAATTCGGCTCCACCAAGCGCCAGCTCAGTGTGTTTTGGCCGGTATCGCGCAATTACATGTGCGCGGAATTCCCCCTCATCATAATCAGCATCGGGCAGTTTAACGGCGTAACTATCCAGGCTCTTACCGGCCCTTTGGGCAGCAAGCGCCAGAACCAGACTCGAGTCGACACCGCCTGAAAGCTGCACGGCATAACCCACATCGCTCTGGAGATGCGCTTCAACGGATTTAGTAAGCGCCTCTTCAGCCATTGCTTCGGCCTCGACCGGAGAAATGTCAGGACGGGCACGAAAAGTATCGCTAATATCAGCAAAGCAACTCTCGGAGACCTGGGCATCTGCGATTGAGAAACGGAGCATCTTGCCGCCTGGGAGGAGTTCGATCCCCTTGAGATTGCTCAATCGCCCGGCGGCGAAGCGGAAGATCAGCAGTTCCGCGAGCGCATCCGAATCCACATCTGTGCGGTCGATGAAGCGGCGCAAGGGGCGCATCTCGCTGGCAAAGCCAATACCGCGCCCCACCCGCGCGACATAGAGCGGCTTGATACCCAAGGGGTCACGCGCCGCCCAGACTTGCCTTTGCTCGGTATCGAACAAGACCAGTGCGAACATGCCTTCAAGCTTTTCGAAAACCGCCTCACCCCAACGCGCAAAGCCTTCAACGATCACCTCGCTATCACCCTCGGTCCGCAGCCTTACGCCTGCTTGCGCCAATTCCTCTCTCAGCGCCTTGTAATTGTAGATCTCCCCATTGAAGACCAGCACGTAACGCCCCGACCGGTCTTTGAGCGGTTGATCCGAGCGGGCTTCTGGATCGATGATCGAAAGGCGGCGGAAGATGATCGCTGCCCCTTCACCTGTATAGCGGCCAGCGCTGTCCGGCCCACGATGAAGGAGATCATGGCCTGCCTGACTCAGCAGTTCCTCCGGAAAGGTCCGCCCCAGTTCGAAAAAAGCAGCAAAGCCACACATTAACCGATGCCGTCCAACCGTAGTTTGAGAGATATGAATTGTGAGCGTCGGGTCATGCTGGCTTGGCAACTATAGCGAAGGAGCCGCCCCCACTCGCCAAAAGTTCGTTTAATCTCCACTTATCCCACTCATCGAGCTTGTCATAAGCCGGCCTCCACTCGGGCGGGACCAGCTTCATATACTCGCGTCCTTGCTTGAGCATATGCACTATCTCAAATCCGGATTCTTCAAGAAGTGACCTGACTTCCTTCACTTCATAAATCCGTTCGAGCGGATTACAAAAATGATCAACCCAAGTCGCATTGAGCTCGTTGTATTCAGCATCCCACCCAGGCGACCAGGAAACCTTGCGTCGTCTGCGGCCAACATTCCGACACCAGTTCCGGACGCTCGAATAGACATCCAATGGAGTTGTAAGAGCGATGCACTTGAGCCAGTTCTCCTTACGGTAATCAATCAAGGCCCTGTAGTCGCGAAACCTCGCCTCGTGATTGGAGAGATCGGGTTCGAGGATGGAGAGCGCCTCTTTTATGTCAAACCTCTGCTGGTCGGCCCGCTGACCATAGAGATGAAGTAGCAGAAATCCGTCCGCGGAGAGAGATTTTCTGACATTCTTGAGTGCGGCGACCGGATCGATAGCGTGGTGAATGGTTCCAAGCGCGCAGATAATGTCGAATTTGAAATCGAAGGGCAGCGCATCGAGATAGGACCCCTGATGAAATTCGACCTGAGCGTCATGCTTCTCGGCGAGCTGGCTGGCAATCTTAAGAGAAGGCCCGGACATATCCAATGCGTAACAGGACCAGTCTGGATTAGTCTTTGCCACCCCAACAACATAGTGCCCCGTGCCGCATCCAATTTCAAGAAACCGGATCGACTGCTGCTCCGATATATTTTTGCGAATGGGATCCAGATAGAGCGAAAGGTCCTTCAGATCAGCGCCCAGATCTGGGTAGGGCGCGGCCTCGTACATGGCGCGAAGCTTGTTCTCTCTAGCGCCATCGGGAGGAGTATTATTTGTCATGGGAAAGGACTCCGCAGATTTGATGCGTGAACAGCATTCTTCAGTGCAGCGCGCCGGGCCGCAGATAAGCGTCGAGTGTCAGTAGCACATTCAGCAATACCGCGTGATCGTGCCGGTCCGAGAAAAATTCATCTACGGCTATCTTCACCCCGTCCATATCAATGAATGGCACAGATGCCAGCTGTTCAGAGCCCGGCAAATCCTTCGCCCGCGCTACTATGGAGGGACAAACAAGAAGATTTTCCCTGGGGCTTGGCCATGAGCGATCGCCTGCGCCCGGCGCCACCGGATAAGGGAAGCGAAACAGTTTGTGCGCAGCGTAGCGAACCATCTTGGTGGCGGTCTGGCGCGGCAGCGGCATGGACGCGGGCAGATTGGTGTTGGCGTTGCGGATTTTCATCAAGTGCGGCGCGAGTTGCGTAATCGCCGCCTGGTACGCTGTGCCATTGACCTTTTGCGCCGCGCTCATCCGAATTGAAAGATCGAGAATCTCATTGTACAATGCAGGTGCACGACAATCGGCATAGGTTTGGATCGACATCATCATCGGGAAGGAATAGTGCCGGGACAGGTTATGGATATGCATGAACTCCCAGAGATCATAGCCTTCAGCGCCAAGCCCCCGCCCACGGTCCATAATCTCGCTGACTGAGGAAAGTAAATTCTCCCGGATCACCGGCTCCAGGGACTTCTTGACGACAAGATTGGGGTCCGACTGCTTCAACCGGTAGCTGACACCGGACAGATACATCGCCGCAATATCATCTTCCAGCGGCTTCAGCCTGTAATGCAGTGCCGGGCGGCCGAGATAGCGCGGGTTCTCCTTCGGCAGATAAAGACCGCCATAGAAAATATCGAGGCCTAGACCTATGAGGAAGGTATCGATCTCTTCCGGCCACTTTTGCGCGTAGCCAAGGAACTGCGCCTCGGTATAGATCTGCTGGCCACCGGTCAAGAACACGGCATCATCAAGCATACCCTCATACAGATCGGTGGGCCGTGGTACAAAGTTGAACCGCGACCCCGTGGCTTCCGAAACGTCCCTGGCGACCTCCGACTCATTATTCTCGTGCAAGCAGGTGGTAAAGCAGTCGAGAGAACGTGGTGAAGCTGATAGAAGGGCGCGGGAATCGAGACCGCCACTGAGCAACAGTCCGGTCTTGCGTCCGTCAGATAGATGCGCTTCGAGGCACTTTGTCAGGGTAGCGGCAATCCGATCCGGCAACTCATGGTCGGCGATGGGAGGCCGGGAGTAGTCAAGTGCCCAGTATTTTTTGGTTATCGCGTCGGTACGCTCAATTCGCAGGATTGAGGCAGAGGCCAGATATTGCACATCAGACTGCAACGTCTTTTCACCAAGAAGCCGGCGCAGGAAAAGAAACTCTGCCGCAGCCGTCTCATCAAGTTGCGCACTGCCAAGCACATGATCACGCAGCCATTTGAGAGAGGAGGCCGCATGCCAAACGCCTGCAACCTGGCAATAATAGAACAGCAGCGAGGCGAAACGGTCATTAATAACCGTGAGGGACGCGGCCTCCGGGTCATGGATCAGGATCAGGAAAGAGCCATTGAGTTCCAGCGCCGCCTTGCTGCTATTGTTCATACCGCCGAGCGCCGCAAGTACCGCCGCATCGTCGCGCACGCCGTCAGCGATGGGATTACCGAAGATGAAAACCTGTCTCTTTCCCACGGCATGCTGACGCGGCTCGGGATGGAGGTTGTTGGTTTCGATCAGGAGCTGCGGCCCGGAGACCCAGGCGGCAGGATTGGATGCCAGGCCACCACGCGGGTCAAAGCGAATTGCAAAATACCAGCGGTTCATTTGCGGTCAGCCAGCTGGTCGGCCTTGGCCAGTATGGAGGTGAAGTGATCCACGAACAGCGCCCCCGCATCCGGCCCGGAAAGATGCGCCCGATAGCAGGCCTGCCCTTCCGCGGCAATATCGAGATATGAGGGATAATCCGAAAGGATCATCTCCAGCTTCTCCTCCACATCTGTCAGATCCCAACGATGCGCTACCATGGTCTCGCCATCGCGGTAAAGATCTGGCCAGGTTTCGATCTGTGACATATCGGGTTTCAATAATAATGCGCCGCTCATGAAAATCTCGAAGTCGCGCAGAGTGATCTCTCCAAGGCCAAAGGGCGACACCGCCACCTTGCTTTGCCTCAGTTCGCAGAGGTAACGGCGTCGTGACAGTTTTTCGGTATCGAGGCGATCGCGAAGTATTTCGGCCAGACGTTTTCGTTGATACGCGACTGTCTCCCGCAGATACGCGGTTCCAATCCGGCAAGACACGTCCTTGGCGCGTATGGCTGATGGTGCATGAAAGGTTTCCGGAAATTTTAGAAACGCAGCAAGTGGTAAGCACTGAAAAGCCGCCATGCGATATGGTCCGAGCCAGCTATAGTCGGCAAGCCCTGAATTCCAGCCAACGGTAAGCTTTTCAAGATTGGCCGGATCAGCAACCGGTTCGGAACGCACCGGAGTTCCATCCGTCACACCCAGTTCCCGATTATAATAGTCGGAAAAAACCCGATAGCCATAGAGCGGTTTAAGATAGGCGCTCCGGTCCCTCAGCAGTTGCGCCTTGCAGTGTAGCGTGACGAGATTCTGATGGCGGACGTGATCCCAACCGGTGCTGTCAAGAATATCGGCCAGGATGAGGCAGCGAACCTGGTCGTGAAGCGATGCGAATTCCTTTAGTACAGCGTCGCTTTGCGACGCCCAGAGCGTGCTGTGATACTTGCTGTCTACGAACAGGACATCGCACTGCGTCACCTCAGGCGTGAGCTTCTGGAATAACCTGAATGAAATGCCGGCCTCCTGGAGCGCCCGCCTGTGAAGGATCAGCGGCATCAAGAATGCGCGTCCATTCGGGGAGGCAAATCCAGCTGTCAGTATGTGGGCGCGGGCGGGCAGCAAGCTCATGATGACTGGCGAAACTTCCTTCAGCGAGCCGGTTCCAGCAACCGCTCATATGCCACCAGATAACGATCAACCACCCCATCCCAATCATATTCTTTAGCCCTGGCCGCTGACAGCTTCCGCAAGCGCGCCGCTTCAGCCTGATCGCTCATGATCCGCTCCATTGCATCAGCAAGAGCGAAAATATCTTTTGGCGGCACCATCAGGCCATGGCGTCCGTGCTGCACAATGTCCCGGCAACCAGGAGAATCACCCACAATGACGGGAAGACCTGCGGCCATCGCCTCCACAATGGCAATGCCGAAAGTCTCTAACAGAGAAGGGAACACAAAAGCGTCCGCACTACGGTAGAGATCAATCAGGGCGCGTGAAGGAAAATCGCCATCCTCACCTTCGCCTTGCGCACCGATTTCCTCGATCAGATGCACTTTTCCTTCGAGCCCCAGATTCCGCACGGTCGGCATCAGTGCACTCGTATTCTTGCCGGCGAGGGCAACTGCCCAGTCAGACTTAGGCTGACGATCTTTCATCACAGCTGCAGCCTCAATGATCGCCATCTGATTTTTTTTCGGATGGTTCCGGGCCACGCTTAGAAACAAATACACATCCTCCGGCAGGCCGAGGGCATGGCGGACCTCGCCGCGTGGTTTTCCTTCATTGAATCTGGCAAGGTTCACACCGTTGGGGATCGCGACGATACGATCATCAGATACGCCAAGGGACCGGTATTCCTCCGCGACGCTATTTGTGATGGCAACTAGCAGCGGCACCTGCGGCAACCAGCGGCGCACGAGCCTGTCAATCTCCGGGTTGAGCCGCACCCCATAACCAATATCCGGGTCAGTCTGGATATCCTGGCCCGCGCAACGCACGAGCATGGGCAACTCTCTTCCACGATTGTAATGCGCCAGTGCCACACCGGTCGGATAGCCCATGGTTCCGTGCCAGACGTCAATGCCGTATCGGCGGCGCGCCCATGCGAAAAATATGTCGAAAGTGAATAATGCAAGATCAGGGAACTTGTCGATCAGCGTTAGCATCTTGGGTGGAAAAGCCACGACCTTGTAAGGCAGCGAAAAATTCTCTTTCCTGAGTGCGCGCACATTTCCAGCCGGTGCCATGACGATAGGACGGTGCCCGCGCGCGGCCAGGCGCTTGGCGATATTATGCAGCCCAACCTCCATGCCCCCCAGCGCAGGCAGGAAAGAGGATGTCGGCATAGCGATACACAGGGACTTCCCGGACATTTGAGAAGATCGCGAGTGATGTGTCATTGAGATGCTGACCCGAGCGCGGCGTCGACATCCAGCGCCTTATCAGGGTGAAGGGACGCCAAAGCGCTCAATATCTTTTCGTAGTTCGCAAGCGTGGCATCATATGAAAAATGCTCTCGAATTTCCGCCGATCCATTCAACAAGTCCACCTTGTCGAGTTCAAGCGCTTTGTGAATTGATTGAACCCATGCATCGGCGTCGAGCGGTGGTATAAACCCTGTCTTGCCATCATGGATATATTCGCGAAATGCCGGCACGGAACCATTCGCGATAACCGGCACAGCACAGGCTTGAGATTCCAGAATTGGCGTACCGAAACCTTCCGATGTGGCGGGCATCACAAATATATCGCTGGCCTTAATATAGTGATCGGTTTTCACAAATTCCGTGTTGATCAAAACGCGCTCGCCCAAATAATGCGCAGCGATCTTCTCCTCGATCTTCTGAAAATAGGCCTTGTCCCGAGCGGCCAGACCACCCTCGGTAACGCGCGGTCCAGCCAGAACAAGCTTGAACCGGTCGTCCAGCTTTGACAGCACATCAATCAGAAAAATCTGGTTCTTGCGGGGAATGAAACTGGCGACAGCAGTGATTACTATGTCATCCGGCGCAAAAGCCGTCAGTTTCTTTCTATATTTGCTTTTTGCTTTCGGCTCCGGGTAAAAACGAGAGGTGTCGACAGGGTTAGGCCTGACCCAGACATTACCGTCATATCCACGCTCGCGGCATATTTCACCCAATGGCTTTGATATCGCGACAATTCCAGTGCCCTGACGCAGGTTCGGCAAGTGTATCCGTCCCAGCAACGGAAGGCCCTGATCCGGTATTGCTCCTTCAGTCACCACTTCCACGAGGAGGGGTTTCGCGCGGCGTCTTGCCCAGCTGATCGCGCCTGCAATAACCGGGCTCATACCAATCGTGTGAACAAGGTCGCATGGTCTGCGCTGCAGAGCCGACCAGACTTCCCAGGTATCCTGACATTCACCTGCGAGGCGGCCAATTCGGCTTTGGCGGGTCGGAGCACGGCTTCGCAAGCGATGAACCGGAATACCATCCAATTCATAATCCGCTTCTCCGTCCTGCTCGATCCCACCGCAAATAATTTCAAGTGACCAGTCGCGATTGGCCGTAAGAAGCTCTTTATAGAGCGCATGCAAACGATATGCGGCGCCGGTGTATTCCGGTAAATATTTACTGGCTACAAGCAGGATGTGCATTGGTGTGGAGGCCGAACAGAGTTGTTAAGTGCATGGAATAACAAAGGATAAAACCACACAAAATTAAGCCGGGGTGTACACCCGCGGAAAATCTACGACGGGTCCGATAAGCCATTATTCAGGTTGACGACAGCTTTTTCGATCATCAGTTCGGCCATCATGAGTTGCCATTCATAGTCAATATCCCATGAGTAAAGCTCATCAACCAGCACTGCCCCCTTGTTTGGCCCAAACCGTCCGTGGCTCAGGAATATTTCCTTCCGCGCGGCGAAAAGATTGCAAAATTTGAGAACAATAGGCTTTGTTTGCCGGCTGCGTGCGGCGCTCCTTTCCTCAGGAAAGTAAAATTCCCAGCGCTCATTATCCTGAACGAATGCAAGGTTATATGGATGGTGGCGATGATCCACCGGCGACATCGTGGTTACGGAGTCCAGCTCGGGCTCGCTGTCGAGTTTTGCGATCGCAGCGTTGATATGCACCGCCGTGACAAATGGAGAGGTTGCTTGAATGAGGACAATATTGTCCGGCTGCACTCCATGGTCTTTATCCAGAACGCGGATCATATGTGCAACGGCTTCATCGGCAGTCACATGGTCACTAGCAAGTTCTGCGGGACGCAGAAACGGAACCTCTGCCCCGCATGTTTTCGCGATAGAGGCTATCTCCTCATCATCGGTCGTCACATAAACGCTATTGACGGATTTGGCCGCGAGCGATGCAGAGATTGAATAGGAGATCAGCGGCTTGCCTGCCAGGCTCGCTATATTCTTGCGAGGAAACCGCTTTGACCCGCCACGTGCCGGTATGATAACAATGGAGTTGGAGGCCATGATTTAGCTACTTCCAGCAGGTGAGATGCTGCACGTTTCTGTTGTTTTAATAAGCGGCAGGCGGACTGTAAGAGCTCAATTGGGTAGAATGCCATCCTGAAGATACAGCTCGTAATCCTCGTAAACCTTGTCAGCCGCCGCGCGCTCGCTCTCGTTCAGGTCCCGGAATGGCTTCGCACAGTTAGGCAGACACAGACCACGGCGCGAGAGCAGGTATTTTAGTTCAGCGGTGGACTCGCCATTGTGCTGATAGGCACCCTTCGGGATGCGGCCGATGAATTGCATGACCGCCTTATTTTTCTCCCGCGCAGCGCTCAAATCACCTCCCCTGATCGTTTCGAAGAGTTCCTTGAAGAGCTCGGGGAAACAAGCCGCCGTGCTAGTCGAGCTGCATGACAGCCCCAAACACATAAAGGTATAGAATTGCGAGTCTGCAGCCCCTACCACCTGGAAGTCATCTGTCTGGAGCGCAATGAAGCGCTGGTTCAGCCGCAGATCGAAGCCAGCGACCTTGCAGCCTACAATGTTGGGATGCTCACGTAACCTCTGTACTGTTTCAATCGGAATACCGCTGGTACGCGTTGTATTTTGATAGAGCCAGATCGGTATCGGCGAGTGCTCGGCAATCTCCAAATACATCGACTCCACAGCCTCACTGCTTATTTTGCCGTCGTAAGGAATGGCGTGAATACCATCTATCTTGGCATCTGAGACCTTATCTATAAAATCAAGCGCCTGTTTGACGGAAAAAGTACCGCCCCCTACCAGCAGGGGCACCCGGCCATTGTTGATTTCGGCCATCCTGCGTGCTGTTGCAATCCGCACATCCTGGCTAAGATTCATCCCCTCCCCGGCAGACCCAAGCGCAAACATCGATATTCCATGCCCGGCGAGGAAATCCGCAACCCGCTCAGCACTTTCCAGATCGGCGGATTCGTCGGCATTAAGCGGGGTCGGAACCACGGCCATGACCCCATTGATGTATGGCATTTCAATGTCTCCCGATATATGTCGTGATGGTCTGGGTAAAGATGGCGATGCGCCGGTACGACGTCCACTTAGCCAGTGCGACGGCCAATTGCAATCAGTTTGTAACCGAGTTTATGCGGACCATAAGTTCGTATTCTCCTCAGGCTTATTATGAGCATCAGCTTTCAATTCGGTGGCGGTTACATATCTCTTAAAAACGAAAATAAATGAACGTATCAGAGAAATCTATCATGATTACACATGCATAAATGAGCGTTCCATATACGACGCCAGACAGCACCCAATGGCGAAAATCAGAAACCTGTTCTGCAATTTTCTCCACGTTGATACCAAAGCAGACCAATGCCGCCACAGCCAACATCAACCAGCCATAGATGGAGAGTTGAGAGCTGAAATCATTAAGTGCCCCCATGCGTTCCAAAAATTGAAAAGCGGTCTCAAAATCAAAAAGGAACAGTAACCACCCGAAAGAGATAAGAACAAAGGTCAACGTCTTCTGCAACAGGACAGGCATTTTTGCCCATGGCGTTCGGACGAAATGGATACAAAGCACCAGGCACGCATGCAGGGCGCCCCAGGCAATAAAATTCCAGCCTGCGCCATGCCACAATCCGACGACCAGGAATATGATGAAGATGTTGGTGATGTAGCTGCGGTTCCCGCCCAATGGCAGGTAGAGGTAGTCCCGTATCCAATATGACAGAGTCATATGCCACCGGCGCCAAAATTCCCGCGGTGTCTCGGATTCATAGGGTCGGTGAAAATTTTGAGGCAGTGTTATTCCGAACCAAGCAGCAAAACCAATCGCGATCAGCGAATAGCCGTAAAAATCAAAGTAGATTTGGAAGCTGTAGGCAAACAGCACATAAAACGCATCAATGGACGACAGTCGGCTCAACTCACTGACAACACCTTTAATGGTATTGCCCAGACTGTCCGCAATCAGCACCTTGAACGCTAAGCCGGAGACAAAATATGTGAAACCGTGGAGGAAAAGAGGGGCTGTGATCCTAAATTCGGTAATGGTGCGGATTTGGCTAGCAATTTCACGCAACCGGACAATGGGCCCCGCAACCAGTTGCGGAAAAAAGGAAATGTACAAAACAAAATCCAGAAATGGCGGTGGTTCAATCTCATCCCGAAAACGATCAATCGCGTATGAAATCAGCTGAAACGTGAAGAACGAAATGCCTGCGGGGAGAAGAATGTTTGTGAACAGAGAAAAATTACTTCCGTTCGAGCCTCGTGAAAGGCCAAAGACCTCAAAGAAGAAAAATTCCATATATTTGAAGTAGAACAAAAAGAAAATTGGAACAAAGATAGATAAAACCAGACGGGTTTTGCGCCATGTTCTGGAATCTCTATTAACAAGAAAAACAAATATTATATCCACTATCAAAACGGCCAAATGGACCAAGCCTGAATACCCATAGAATAAGAATGATGCTGAGATGAGTAGCGGCACCCTGTACGCACGCAATAGCGGAACATAAAATAGCGCAAAAACGGCAGGTAGAAATAAGAACAAAAACAAATGCTGATTAAATATCATTTGTCAAAAAAACCATTCTTAGCCAGTTCATCAGAGATAAACTCACCTAAGGGACCGGCCGGTGCATGTGTGTAGTCCCGCCAAAGTCCTTTCTTGCTGTCGGGTATAATCGGAGCCGCCGCACAGTGAATTTGAGGTTCGGTACACAGCGACCAAAAGCGTTGTCGTACAGATTTACCGTAGTCGCTTAGATTAGCTTCAATTTCCTCAAGCACCGGCGGATAAATCGGCGTTACATAAACGAGCACTTTTATATTTTTTTCCCGGGCTGTCTTAATCAGCGCCGCGAAATCTTTTTCCAATAACGGGTAGTCATTCAGCGCTTGCCCGCGAACACCTTGCCGGCCATCGTGGTGCCCTTTCGCCGGTCGATGTCCATCTCGCTGGTAATGCGGGGATGCTTGGAGATTCAGTGCCGGACCTAGATGAAACGCCAGTCTTGCCAATAAATATCGACCGTTAAATCCACCAAACAACCGTAGGGCCTCAAAATGGACCGCGTTGTAGAGGTGTATCAGCGGCTCTCTCAATGGCCGCCCGCTTTCTAATAAAAAAAACGCATCATTAAGACGGTCTACCAAAAATAGTGGCGACCGTGGAACAAGCGGAATGTCTTCTCTTGATATCTCAACATGATCGAATTGTATTACGGCAATGCGGGGCGCTTTGCCCATCTCAGTCAACATCGAAAGCAGGCGAACGCTATTGCCGAATGACTGACCTGGGGTAGAGAAATTAAAAAAACTCTGAGAAACGCCAAGGTCTTTCCTGCTAACTATAATGGAGCGGCTGTTGCCAAATACGCCTATATCATAACGAGGTGACTTATTGGCGTGGTATAGAACTGCTTGGACCTGGTCCTCCTTAGGTAGATCGTTGAGCAAACCTCCATAAGTCTCATTGTGCTCACCATACGGATCCCAGTATGGCCCCGACCACAAGGCGACCGTAAAGGCAAAACAACTCCCCAGAACTGCCAGGGCAACCCAAATGATTCTTGCACTGTTGGTCAATACGAAACTTTTCGGTTTTGCCCTACGTGCTGGGCTACCAAATATTTATCATTGCCCGCTTCAGCGCGGCGTCGCCGTCCGGCCAGCGTGTAGTCCTTAAGCAGTTGAACACATCTCCCTACCGTATCCCCGCTCAACGGAGCGACATGACGGCTGAAAAGTTCGCGGCGTTCACGTTGAATATCATCGGGTATAATTTTGTCTTCAAGCCGCCGCTCGATAAGACGGACCAAATCGTCCTCTGTATCAGGAACATCAAATAAATGGCGGCTATCGCCATACATCAGCACCTCTTCTGCGCCAAGAAGACTGCGGAAGGATTTAAAATGCGGCAAGATGACAGGCTTGCCTGAAACTGCTGCCTCAAGAACCGTTGTCGATTGCATCGCACAAATAACCGACGCATTCTGGATCAGCTCAGACGCAGCCGCGTCCTTAGTATAAAAGGCAAGATTACCAGGAAGTTCGGATGATTTCGTAACTTTGTTCACAACCTCACGGAGTCGTTCAAGCTGTCCGTTCTCAACATGAATCTTCTTGAGTTTTACCGCAAAGTCCAGATCGGGCCGTTTCATTGCGAGGCGTGCTATGGCTCGAACAGTATCCATCGAAGGTTTGAACAGGTCGAAAGCATCGCCATTCAACAGATATCTCCTCGGGGGCCAAGTGAACATTAACACCAGCTTCCGTTCAGACTGATTATTCGCTCCCTGCTTCATCCGCTTGAGGAAATCATCCATCCGGATCGATCCCAACACTGTTATCTGATCATCACGCGCATGTCCCGATTTCAGCAGCACCTGACAAGTCGCCTCATTCTGTACGAACAATTGGTCACCATGGAACGTGCCCAGATGGCGATGACGCCCAACAGATTTGTTAAAATTAGCGGGAATGATGAACATGGAGTCGCGGGGCATACAAATATGAGGCACACCCAGTTCTGAAGCCACTTGCGTTATATCTGCCTCACGCCGATAGCGCGTATCACTGTTGAAAACGAGATCAATGCCATGTCGTGCAAATAATACAGGCAACAATTTATGCAGGAAAGTACGATAGCACCTTCTTTTTTCGTACATGCTTGACCCTGGCTCGGCCATCCGAAACTTATAGCGCCAGCCATAAGTTCCTTCCTGCTGCTTCTTCTCCTTGAATGTTGGCTCATGGATAAATGATGCCAGGAGATAACGCAGCAGTCCGTTAGAGAGTTCAAGACAGCGTAAATCTTCGCAACGAGCGAGCACATCTACGGCATCAGGATAGTGCGGCCGATTAATAAACAATATTGTAGGTAGGCCGTTTTTAGCTCTCTGAGCAAGCGGCTTTAAGGACCCATCAATAGCTATCTCTGACATGTACCGCTCAAGAAAAATCGCGATAAGCTCATATGCTTGCAAGGCATTTGCACCACGAACAAATAACTTCACAGCGAGCAGCTTGCTCCGCTCGATCAAGTAATCAAGTCGCATGAACGCTTCCTTTTTTCGAAAACTGCCGGCAGTCAATCGGAGGAGAACCGGCTGACTACGCCTGCTCCACAGTCAGCTTCGCAGGCAGCTCATATCGGCCCCAGTGATTGACCACGGTTTTACGGTCAGAGCGCTCCATCTCGTTGATCTTCTTGTCCTTGTAGTACGAATCATCATTGTAGTGGCGCGTTGAAATCTCTTCAAAGACACACCCCGTATCGGTCCTGAAGCCATGCCACATGCCGGGCTGGATCAGGCAGGTGTCGCCGGGATGAAGCACGCGCTTGCGCCCCTCGATGATGAGAATAAGAACGCCGCTAAGGACCTGAAAAGTCTCTTCCTTGAGCTTGTGATAGTGCTGAGGATGCACCTGACCGGGCAGTTGCACCATGATCTTCTTGCAATATTCCCGATTTACGATGTCGATCAGCACCACCCCGATCTCGCGGAACTTCTCCACGCCATAATGGTGCGAGTACTCAATGTGAAAGTCGGTGTTCAGATGGACACTAGCCTCGTGCAACATCGCCTTGATTTCATGTATCGCCGTCTTGATGACGTGGTCCGGCGCCTCTGGCGGCAAACTCACAGCCTTCAAAGCCAACGGCGCATCGGCAAGAATATCAATTTCGGCGCGAATGCCGGGTCGGAACCGGCCGCTCGCCAGCTGGCCCTCACCAATGGGCATTGCGAAATAGATCATATCCTCGCTGACCTCAGTGCCTGCAGGAATAACATCCCGGGCAAAAACGCCGCGCTGGAGAGAAAGCAGGGCATTCTTCTCTGTCTCGGTCGCGGGAAGCCGTGTCGTCGAGCCGCACATGGCGCGTGCTTCACTCAGTGCTTTCAGCCAGCGGTCGGCTTGCTCCGGTGTCGAGGAATAAGCATTGAGCTTGATCTCATCGGTTGAGATACCTACATGACGCTCGAACATCCGCGCGCCCTTCGCATAGGCCATTTGAGCAGGACCCGTTGCATCCTGGTCCTCATGGGTAGACCAGCCCACTTTGATATCGGGATAACGGTTCAGGAACAGATCTATCTGGTTCAACTGCAAGTGCTCAGGCGGCGTCGGGTAAATCGACACGCAATGCATAAAGGCGAAATTGACGCCGCGGTGCTGAAAAAAGCTATAAAGACTGTCGACCTGACTCAGGTCCAGACCCCCGGTCGAGCAAATTACCGGCAAGTTGCTTTCAGCGGCTTTCTCAAGAAGTGGCCAGTCATTGGCCGAACAGCTCGCTATCTTGAGGATGTCAAATTCCATATCGACAATCATGTCGACGGAAGCTTCATCAAATGGGGTGCAGATTGTAAGCATCCCGGCTTTACGCGCCTCAGCCTGAAGCAAGTCATACTCTTTCCGGCCGAGCCGGGTAACGAGGAAGCGCGGTATATGCTTGTTGTCGCTGTCCTTCTGGTGTGCTGGATGGACGAAAGAATCGAGCTCGCGAAACTGGAATTTCATCCCTGTGCGCGCGCCATTCTTTTTAGCGGCTTCACCCATCGCCCGGATGATATTCATCCCGTGCTCAACGCTGCCCTGATGGTTGTTGGCCAGGTCGAAGACCACCAGATCGTCGAAATTAAACTCAAGCTCAGCATTCATATCAATAGGTCCTCGGAAACCGCCTTTTTACCCAATGGGGCTCAAGGCCTCTGGTGTGTATGCCCGTGCGTAGTCTATCGCAATTTTCCGTCCTGTCCGGGCCGAAAGGTGCCCGGCTGCAATCACCAGCATCGTATCAAGTCCTCGTTCGATCGAGATGGGAGAATCAGCATCCTGATCAATTGCCTTTTCGATGTGATCGAGTTCCTGAACGAAATCATCGGGCCGTGTTTTTTCGAAGATTTTTTCATCAACCTCGTCACCTGCAACCACTCGGACAATGTCGGAATAGGGCGAGGCCACGCATTGCCATTCAACAGCCTTACCGGAGCATTGAATCCGTGCTGCCTTGAGGGGCGGCAGCGTTACCACGTCCTGAACGACGGAACCAACAAGACCATTTTCAGATTTTAGATGCAACATGGCCAACCGATCATAGTACGCGCCATTCTCCTCCACATAGTCGAGCGTAGCAGTGACTTCCCTCACCCGGCCAGCACCGGCGCAATGCGCCAGATGCTGCCACAGATTGACGGCATGGGAATGCTCACCAAGTGCGCCGCCACCGCGTTCCCAGTGTCCGAGATAGCTGTCTGCCGGCCCGTCGAGCCAAGGATGCGCATTGAAGATGCCCTGCCAGTGCTCACGGAAAAAAACGGTGATGGTCTGCACATCATCAGGGCTATCGCTGACAAGCTTACTGGCCTTCTCAACGCTGCGCGCGACGACGTGGTCATAGCCCACGAAGACACGAATGCCTGCCCCTGCCGCCCGTTCATATAGCTCCTGGCATCCCTTCATATCGGGGGTCGCGAATGGTTTCTCCACGAGAACCGCACGCGGCTTCTCCTCGATTGCGGCCAAGGCTAACGGCATATGACTGTCTGGCGGTGATCCTACAAAGATAAAGTCAAAACCGCCGCGCGGCGCATCGTCGCTTAGGCACAGCTGTATGCCATCATCCCAGGCGCCATAGCGCATTGGATATATTTCGGTCTTCGTGCGCTCCAGCGCCGAAGAATCAATATCACACAGCGTCACGTCCCAGCCCTTGGTCCGGGCAGCGTTCGCCAAATGATTGCCAATTGAGCCGGCTCCATAAATCTTTACGCTTGGCACATCCTGTCCCTCATTCTCCTATTTTTCGACATAGCAACAGCAATCAAACTACACTGTTGAAATTGATTAGCTGGTGACCTAGGTCTCGTCGCCTGCGTTTCGTACCGTCAGTTGGCGAAAATGGCAATGGCCGCTATCTCGAATACCTCACTGATGCAGGGTGTCCCATCTTGAGCTATGGAGACATCAAAGTTATCCAGGTGCACCGATAGCAGCCGCAACCATTCATCAAGCAAATGGACGGTCAGGCGGAGATGGTATTTTGTTCCCAGCTTTCACTAGCACTCAAAGTTGGCCCTACATCAAAATTCAAAGCATTATTCGATCAATGAGAAAATTGCGTAGTGCTTACAACTTGTTTAAATTTCATTTGCGCAATTTTCTCGCTACCTGTTTGTGGGAGAAAAACACGGACATTGAATTGATCAACCATGCTGCGACAGGCATCACTTGGCAGCACTATAATTTCTCCCTGGTGCTGACGCCTTTGTACTGGCCTTTGCTGCAATGGGAGCGAACACCGAAAGCCATTGTAGCCGGTGAAATGGAGCGAATTGAGCAGGCGCATGGCTGCAAAATGCTTGCAAAGATCGCACGACGAGGACAGTGTCCCGCTGAGAACATTTTTTCGTTCCGTTGGACTTTAAACCCATTTACCGGATGGTACAGAACACGTGGCAGACCGTTACTCCGACAAGTTAATGCGATTCATAACGAGCTATGCCGACGCCCTCTACCGCGCTGGGCACGGTGCCTTGTTGCGAGACTATGAGGGTCTGCCGCAGCGTAATCATTTCGACATTGATTTTATTATTGAAGAGGGGCAGGACGCAGCCGGCCTGCTGGAGGTTGCCATGCGCGACCACGGTTGCCACGGGACAATACAGCCCGCATCACGCGGATTTATTGCCTTCGTCGTCGATATTGAAAATCCCGATTGGATGTATGTAGAGTTACACACAAGTGCCTTGCTGGCCGGTTACGATAAGCGGCTCCGCTTTGCCGATATGACCTACCTCATTGAGGACGGCTTGCCGGTACCCGAACCATCATGGAGGCAACCAATTACCGAAGCCAAAATCTTACACAAGGCCAACCCAAAGGCACCCAGAGACCATACCCTGACAACAGCGCAGCAGGTAGCGAGAATCCTCTACAACTATACACCCGCAAAATGGGGTCAGACGAACATCTTTACCATACATGACGGCATCCTCCCCCTCATCGTGAAAAGTCTTGACTGCCTCCCCATTGGTTATGTGCTGGTGCCGGCCAATGCGGATTGGAGGATGTTTAATCGCCTGGCGATACGAGCCCGAGAGGAGACTAAAATCATGCTTTGCGCTGGCCGACCATCGAGCATCATGTGCGAGCGCCCAACTCCAACCAATGAACATGACCCTCAGCTGGCACTGTGTGAGATACTAGCGCATACAGGCAAGGATCTGATCGCCTGCACTAAAGCCGCCCAAAGCGCTCATCCGGCGTAAGGTCGCGCCAATTGACATCATTACGGATCGCCTTACCCGGGACGCCGGCAATCAACGAGCCTGGAGGGTATGTCCCAGTACACACAGCCCCGGCGGCAACAACCGAATTGTTACCTATTTTGGTGCCTGGCAGAAGCATGGCCCGGGTTCCAATCCAAACGTGATCGCCAATCTCTATATCGTCCTCAAAGCCCTTATCTCCCTCAGGACCTAACAGCATGTGCTGACTGCTCGACAAAATCATCACATCCCAGCTTATACGGCATTTGCTCCCGATGATGATATTGGCAGCGCCGCACCCCTCGAGCGTTGACCGTTTGCCGATCTTTGTCTCTGTGCCTATTTCGATCAGACCCGACCCTTCGGCGCTGATGCTGACTCCGCGCCGCAATACAACCCCCTTGCCAATGGCAATCCGCGCAGCCCCCTGTTGACTGATACTGACTGGCTCGCCCGCTGGCCGTTGATGGCCTATCTGCTTTGCAAGGATACTGACGCAATTCGGATCCTCAATTGAGAACAATATGCGCGACACATTTAATCCGTGAAGCCCCAGCAATCTCTTGAAACGCCAAGTATGCCATCCAGCTTCAAAAGCCAGTGTTTGCAAAAAATGCCTTACCATATTGCCCTCAGCTAAAAGGCGCCCATCTGCTTCGTGCCGGCTACCAGGCTGTTCGTCCACCATCGATACTGATGACCGCGCCATTCATATATGAAGACGCATCTGAAACCATGAATGCGACAGCTGCCTTATATTCGTCTTTATGGGCCATCCGACCCATGGGAATGAGGTTGGTCAATCGCTCGACGAAGTCTTCATCCTGGGATGTGTACACACCGCCTGGCGCAAGCGCATTGGCGCGTACACCCTGACTTGGCCAGTAAGTTGCGACATAGCGGGTCAGACCAATCAACCCAGCCTTGACCACAGAATAAGTCACCGGCTTGACCATCTGTTCCTTTTCGCTCTTATTCCGATTTTGATATATCCGCTGATCAGGTGCGATCAGGCCCAGATCGGAGGCAATATTGAGAATCACTCCGTTCCCTGCGCGGGCCATTTCTGCACCGAATATCTTACTGCAGAGGAACGCTCCAGTCAGCCCGACCGCAATATCCTGATTCCATACATCGAGTGGAAACCCCTCAAATCGGGACCAGTGCACCTCCCCTTCGTCGCGTTCTTCCATCTTGGGGTTATTGGCGGCATTGTTAATGAGGATATCGACGCGACCAAATTTCTTGAGCACAGCATCAAGAACATCTCTGACGGCTTCGGGACTGGTTATATCCGCAGCCAATCCGATCGCTTTGGCCTCGAATTTTTCAGAGATTGCGTCGGCCACGTTATCGACATGGCCCTGGTCCAGGTCAACAAGTACCGGGATGCCACCAAACTCGGCAACAGCCTCGCCATGACGTTCTCCCAGAAGACCTCCACCGCCGGTGATGATTGCGATCTTGCCACTGAGATCAAAAGCTCGTTTGACGGAATAAGGCTCAGCCGATGTCACGAGCCTGTCTCCAGCATTCTAACATATTGCTCGCTGATCAGGCGATCCTCGACCAATTCCATCAGGGCATGTCCAGCCGTGATATGAACTTCCTGAATGTGTCCGGTTTGCGTGCTTGGGACAACAAAGGCCAAATCGCACAGCCCCAACGCAATGCCGCCATCGCCACCAAGGAATCCCAACGCGGCGATGTCAGTTTTTCGCGCTGCCGCGAATGCCCGGTTCACGTTCTCCGAACGCCCGGATGTTGAAATACCAAGCAGTATGTCGCCGGGTTGGCCAAGGGTTTGCACCATGCGTTCGTATAAGATCTTATAGCCGAAATCATTTCCACAGGCCGTCATGGTAGAGCTGTCCATGGCCAAGGCAAGAGCCGGTATGCCTTCGCGGTTCATGTGTGGCCTCAACCGGATCAGCAATTCTGCCGCCAGATGTTGCGCATCGGCGGCCGACCCCCCGTTACCGCAAAGCATTAGTTTGCCGCCGGAAACGATGCTCCGGACGATCCTATCGGCCATCGACGCCAAAGCCTCCAGATGATCACCATCCAGAGCGGCCAGCTTGACCGCAATCGACTCCTCGAAGTGCCGACGCAGACCAGATAGCGCCTCTACGTCTCTAGTTGAGAGATCTTGTTTGTCCGCCATCGACCACCACCACACTTCCAGTCATGAATCCGGCCCGGTCTGAAGCCATGAATACGACCGTGTCGGCAATTTCTTTCGGCGTAGCAAAACGGCGTAATGCAACTTCGCTACGGATATAGTTTTCAAAAAATATTTTCTTTTCAGGATCCAGGAATTTTTCGGACCACGAACCGCCAGGGAAAAAAACATTCCCGGGGGCAACAGCGTTCACCCTGACATTATAACGTCCGACCTCATGCGCGTAACTCTTCATGGCCATCAACAAACCCGCCTTGGCCACGCTATAGGGGATCGGTGCCTTGATCACCTCAATCCCGGCGATTGACGATATGAATGTCAAATTTCCACCGCGTCGCGTCACCAGACGAGGCAAGACGGCACTTGCGAGCAGCACGGATCCGAGCAGATTTGCTTCGATTGGTCCCTGCCAGGCTGCACGATCCAGTTCATATCCGGGCTGTGCGGTCCCGGTTCCAACGTTTGCCGCGACGGCAAATATACTCCCAAGCTGCGCCTCTGTTTCGTCCAGAGCACGAATGATGTCGGGTTCAGAGGTCATGTCGGCTTGAATAGCCTCAACGCGTTTTTCGCCCGCGGTTTCGGCGAGCTTCATGCGTGCCTGCTCCAAAGACTCGGCGCTACGCGCCGCGATCGCCACCTTCGCTCCCTCAGCGGCAAAGGCTGCGGCAATCGAGAACCCGATGCCCCGGCTCCCCCCGGAGACGAATACGACCTTGTCCTTTAGCTCCAGATCCACGACTTTATTCCCCCAAAATACTTAGCTGGCGTTCAATGAACTCACGGTTTTGCCGCGCCCATGAAACCTCGCCCCCATCTACGTCACGCGCGGCCTGAAGAATATAGGGGCGATCGTAACCTGCCGCTATGATTGAGCGAAAGCAGGTTGGAAAATCCGCACATCCTGTTCCGAGTGGCACGGTTCCACCACCAAGAACGCGATCTTTGCCATGAACGCTGCCGAGCCACGGTCCAAGCAAGCTCAGCTCCTCTCCCTGGTTATAGCCAAGGGAGGCGCTGTTACCGATGTCATAGTTGGCCTTCAGTTTGGGATGATTAATATTCGCCAGTAGGGCACCAAACGCTTCAGGTTTCAGATCAGTTTCAAGATGCAACTCCACATTGGCTCGATCCGCGTCGGTCAACACATCGTCAAGCATGTCTTGCAACGCCGCCACATCATCTTCTGAGCGCAACGATGACTGATCTACAAACGGAAGCACGATATATTGAATCCTCATCTTTTCCGCGCGTCTCAACAACCATTTGAGATGTTCTTTTTGTTCGATTTGCTGCTGCCCATCGATGACTAACGGTTGCTCCATGTAGTAGTCAGCGCAGATGGAGCGCACCAGAACACTAGTTTCCTTGCTGATGCGGTCCACCTCATCAATCCCCTCGTCACTTCCCACGGGATTGTTCTGATCATTGGGCAACTCGTAAATCCACTCTATTCTAACCAGCCCAGCCTGTTGCGCTGCTTCAAATTCATCCCGCCAGCTGGCAGCGGGAAAAGCCTGAAAACGACCGTCCACCGGCGGTAACAGCCGACCCTGCATAATGCCTATTGGAAACAACACGGAACCTCTCACGTGTTCATAATTCTATGGATGAATTCTTGGTCCTGGAAAATCATGTGATCAGACCATTCGCCGTCCATCCGCCGTCGACATAGATGTCCTGACCCGTAACATAACTCGAAGCATGACTCGCGAGGAAGACAACTGTCCCGACCAGGTCAGCCGGCTCTCCCCATCGACCCAGGAACGTATGAGCCGCTCGTTTCTTACGTATCATCTCATCGTTGAAACTATCCTCTGTCATGTTTGTTGAGATATAACCTGGTCCCAAGTTGTTCACCCTGACACCATACGGCCCAAGAGCTTTCGCGTAGAATTTGGTGAGCATTTTTAGCCCCCCCTTGGAGGCCATGTAGGCAGGATTATTCGGGAAAGCGCATTCTGCGGCAATACTGGTGACATTGATTACCGAGCCCGATCCGGTACTTTTCAGCAAGGGGGTAAACTGTTCTATCCAGAGAAATGGAGCCGTAAGGTTCGTCTCCAGCGTGTTCCTCCATTTTTCTTCCGAATACGCGCCTACCTGGGGATATGTAACGCCGGCATTGTTGAGGAGAATTAAGTGTTTGGGCTTGGCATTTTCGACAAATTGGCAAGCTTTAAGGATAACATCATGGCTGCACACATCGCCCGTCAGTTGTTCAAATATGCTGAGCCCATCAAACTTTCGACCGACACCCAGAACATCAGCTCCGGCATTTTTCAAGCCCTCGGCCAAAACCAGACCAATTCCCCGGCTCGCACCAGTCACAACCGCGACACTACTTGTCAGGTCAAACAGTTGCATCTCTGAGTTCATTTACGCACGCCGGCAATACCGCTGGCGTCCCAAGGCAAATGGGCGCGCAACTTCTCGGCAATCGGAACTTCCGCCTGTTCATAATATCCGATCTGGCCGTCCCCCATCGCCATCTCAATCTTGCGAACAGCCCCCACCAGCATACGGAAACCATTGCCCTCAATCGAGGCCGCCTGATCGGACCCATACATGGCCCTGTCAAGTGTGATATGGCGTTCGAGGGAGGTAATCCCCATAGCCGCCGCTCCATAAGAAACCGCTAAACCGACCTCATGTCCGCTGTATCCCACATCACAGTTATAGTGGTTCCTCAAAGCCGGGATCGCCTTCAGATTGGCGTCCCTATCGTCCATGGGATAGGTCGATACACAGTGCATAAGTTCAAACGGGCAGTCAGCCGCACGAAAAATATCGACGGCGTTGTCGATGTCCTCAAGCTTACTCATTCCAGTGGAGATGAATGTGTGCTTTTTTTCCGATGCGACCTCTTTCAGCAGCTCATCGTAAACGATCATTGCCGAGGCGACTTTGTTATATTTTCGGTCGAACTCGCGTAAAAAACACTGACTTTCCATATCCCAGGCGGAAGCAAACCATTCGATCCCTTTCTCCTGGCAGTAGCGATCAATCTCCTGATATTCGTCGCTTCCGAATTCCAAACCTTCTTTTTGTTCACGCTGTGTAGTACCCCATGGCGAGTCCCGCATACTGTCCAGCATCTCCTTGTCATAGACAAGATCGATGGTGCGCTTCTGAAACTTTACGGCATCCGCCCCTGCGTCCGCGGCGGCATCTATCAATTGCTTTGCAATCTCCATGTCGCCGTTATGATTGATGCCTATTTCGGCGATAATGAAAATGCTCATTGGATACGACCTTTCTTAATTAACAATTCTGTGATTCAGTAGAATTAGGCAACATACTCGCTGACTAAATGTGATCCATCTTCTCCGGTCAAAGAAAGCCTTTTTGTCACTCATAATCCCGTGAAAATCATTGGCGATAAAGTCAATATTTTCAGCCGTCAGATGTTTCCCGCTCAATTTTCAGCCTATCTTGTGACGAACGAAATGCCAGGAGATGACATCAACATCTTTGGGGTCATCAATTTGATAGGATTGCCAGTGCTCCATCAAATAGACCGCTATCTTCCCACCCAGCCGGTTACGCTCGGAGAGCAGAATGTTCGGTTTGAAGACATAGATGGACCCGTTCTCCAGTATCATAGCCTTGCGATCCTGCCGGCGACCACGGTTCTTGTAGTCATAATTTATGGAGCGATAACCGTCTTCATTTCCATCCCAAATACAAAAATCCTCAAGCAGGGACGCGGAAAACAAGCTGTCCGCGTTGTCTTCATCTAGAGTTTTAACCGCCTTGTCGATGTCATCTGCACGGCGTAACGGAGACGTGGCCTGAAGGAAAACAACACGCGAGGGAAAGCGTCCTTGCCCCCTTTCAGCCTTCCAGTAATCCAAAAAATGTAATAACGCCCCTTCAGAGTCGGCAGTATCCGTCGCGAGCTCATTCGGACGGATCAAACATTTTGCGCCATATTCCTTGGCAGTTGTCAAAATTTCTTTTTGATCAGACGATACCCAGACCTCATCAACAAGATTTGCGAACAAAGCCTGTTCGATAGACCACGCGATCAGCGGTTTGCCGCAAAACGGCATGATGTTTTTTCCAGGTATCCCCTTCGAACCTCCGCGGGCAGGTATAATAGCGAGTGTCGTCATTTATTTGAGTTCTGCACATCGTCAATTGTTGACGGCAGCCTGCTTGAGTCTGGCAGCCGTAAGTTGTGCCAATGACACGTGACTAGGTACATATTAACGCTCATTTGCTCCACGGTCAGATGTAAGAATAGGCTTCAGCTTATTCGTGTTGGCCTACGATAGCATGGCAGACTTGTTCAACAGCTGTCAGAAACTCGTTAGCATCAACACGACTGCGATTATGCTTGTCGAACTCCGCTATAACGATCCGGCAACAATATTCAATATCGCTACGTGCATCGCCAACCCAGGGTCGCCTCCCTGAATCTACAGCACGCACACTTGTTTCCGGCAAGTGCGTCAAAAAATGCCGAACCTATATTACTACTCTGCGGCGGTCTTTGCCGCGCCGCCGTTTGATTTTATGTTTTTTCGGCCCTCTTCGACCCAACGCTGATGCCGGAGTGAGCCATAAGAGAGAAATTCAGGTACGCTGCCTGTCAGTTTGTAGCGGCAGGTGCCCCTGAAGCGGGCGGCATACCGCCGTGCTTCCCCGATTCGGTGTGTGTGATAGCGGTTAACATGCGACATTTCGCCGACGACCCATGTGGGCTCATCATAGAATGCCCGGTTACCACCGTGAACAAACCATCCTATTTTCCGTCCGACGTTGTGATATTTCCAGTTCAGCAATCTACCCAATCTCCTTGGGCGTGCCGCCGGCCAAGAAGTCGCCCTTAGTCGAGACGCGACATTGCCGCAATCGCTTGAGTCGCAACGGGAACCAGTTGCAAGCGGGCGCGGAGAGCCGCCGAGTGAAGGAAGTGGTGCGTTCTGCAAGCTCAGGCAAGCCGCTGCCCAGTTTGTTTTGCGCTCCGGCTGAAACCCACTGATTGTCGACGATTAATATTCAAAATTCTATTCCTCTTCTCTCGGAAAAAAGTGCTGCCTGGCAAAATTCTCTGAACAACCACCTGAGTCACACGCACGCGCGACCGCTGCAAGAAGCAATTCTTCATCAGCACGAATGCGATTGTTCTCGTCAAAGGCCGCAGGAACTATTTCACATCTCTTCTTCATATACGCCCGACCGCTGGAATCCCACGGACGGATCCTCGTATCGACCAAAACAATACCTTTCTCCGATGCGAGTGCATCGAATAACGCTGACCCTGCGAAGTCAAAAACAAAGCAGTCCGCATCCAAACCAACCGGGTCAAATGCACCCTGTATAATTTTAACGCCCAGATGGTTATACGCTTTTCTACCGGCAACGAGGCCCTTGGGATGGGGCTTGACACGGACGTCATAGCCTTGATCCGTCAATGTGCTAATTATATGGTTGGCGGTATCGAGAATTATCGGATCGGGTGGCTTAAAGTTGAGAGGCACCATGACTGCCTCTCCCAATAACGCACCGGCACAGAATATTACTCTGGGTTTTCTGCTGATGCGAGGCCGTCCTTTCCGCTTTTCGCCTTCTTCCCACCAATTGCGATGCCGATTTGATCCAAGTGAAAAAAATTCCGGATTTACGCTTGAGGAAAAATTATCCCGTTTTTCCTGATACCTGTTTCGCCAATGATTCACCTCACCGCCGCCAAACACATGGTACCGGTCGATATAGGGAAATTCGAGAAGGCTCCATATAGGATCAAAAAAGAAGGCCCGATCCCCCCCATGAGCGAAGCGCCACACCTTGGCGCCATTTCGCTGATACTGCCAGTTCAGAAGACGGCCAATTTCGTTGGATGTGGCCCCCACGAGTATATCGCCAGTATGGTTCAGAAGCCTGGAACAGCTCAATCCAACCGCGAGCGTGAAGGCATCCCTTAGCCTTTCATCTGCAAAACTTTCCGTTACAAAACGCGCTCGCCGCGCCAATTGCGCGTCGCACCCCCCGTCCCGAAGGGTCGTCTCGACGAGACTTCCGGCCAAATCAGTCAGATCCGATATTTCCCCGGCAATGGAAACGCTATCAGTCAGTCTCCACCTTTCCTCCCGCAGCAATAGAGGATGCACACCACTGCTCTCAATAAACTCATCCAGAAGTATGCAACGATTCTGCATGTCCATCCGGCCCCGGGAAGACCGCAACCGCATCATGCCAACAGTAACCGCGCGAGCAACGGGTGCTTTCATCTTCTGCCAGGTTGATGCCAGCGCTAGCGGGCTTGGAAAGAAGCAGGAAATCGCCAGTTTGTCCGCCGGCAACGGGTCTGACGCTAAGATGAAATCATGAACTGGCGACGCTTGCCTATCGAACCGCAACTCCATTGCCTGCTCGCGGGCATGATGAATATCAATTGCGCATTTGGCAGCCCGTTCCGCATCAATGATGACAGGGCCGACAACAGAAGCCGCCGCCGCGCGCACGACTTCAGGCAGCGAACTGTCGCAAAATGCCTTACTCAGCCCATCCGTGAACTTGTCGGAAAGTTTGAGATATTCCGAATAGGGCGTCGGCCAGACATCCAACCTCCCCTTGGTTTCCCGAGCATCTCCGGATAGCGAGTAAATATCGTAGCCCATGATCCTATCTGATGCAGGCTTCAACAAACACACCATGAAGTTCTAGAGATCAAGAATGCACTTGTCTGATACGGGTGATTTGACACACCCAGGGTCAAGGAAATTCACTTCGTTTTTCCCATTGAAGAACTGATATCTCGACCTATAAGCATTTTTACCTCAACAACCAGATTCTCTGTATTCCATCCCTTGGGTCTGACCCGACGCATGGTGATAATTTCATAGTTATTCGCTACAAATTTCAATTAAACATTCACCTCCTCAGGTGGGGTAGCCAAGGCTCGCCACCTTAATATTAAATTCGCGCTCCAGATCACGGTTGTCTGAGGCGTAGAAGTCCGAAATGGCACGCCTCTGCTCGTCGGTCATGTCCATCTGCGCTACTTGACCACGTTTCAGCCATCGGAAGGCGAATTGGCGTAAGGCATTTGGTATTGGAAGTCTCTTGATAGGCAGACGTGACCTCAAGCCCATATAGGTCAGAAGTCGTCCCGACTCTCCGGTGTTCATTACTTTGTCGACCTGCCAAAGACGCAGAAGGGTTTGCTGATCCGTGTCAAGAATATCGGCCAGCTTGGCAAAGAACGCTTCCGGGGTTTTTGCCATTTCCTCATAGGTAAGGATACTGACCTTATCGAAGTGCCGTTGATAGGTTTTTGCAAGGTCGTAATATTTGAACTGACGCGCGACACTGAGCCACGGCTTGTTTATCGTGAAGTCGATAAATTCAGGCCACGAGACAAACAGACTTCGGTCCTCAACGGGGGATCGCTTTAACAATCGTCCGCTGTCCCGATAGTAGCTCGGCAGCACCGTGATCTGGTTGCGAATCGTGATCAGAATGTGAGCGTCCGGGAAATATCGGGCAAGCCGCGCCGCGGCCAGAGAGTCCACATCTGACCGGATCGACTCGTCTGAAAGAATAACCATTTTCTTTTTTGAGTCGCGAACCCGTTCAACGAATGGCAAGCACATGGCTTCAAGTTTGTGGTCTTCTCCAAGGCGTATCCCGAGTGAGAAGTCGCGGCAATCATCTACTTGGTGGTTAGGCCTCCACAGACAGTCAATGTCAGATAATTTTGCAAATACATTTTGCTGAAGACTTGTTGTCCCGGTCTTGCCAACCCCGACGTGGATAACGATGCGCGACCTAGCGTTCATGTAACCCTCCCATCAACAAAATAGAGCCCCCCCCGGGGGTACTGAAAATAACATCGGCATAGGTCGCCAAATTATTGGCAACCAGAGCCTTCTTGGCGAGACTGCAAAAGAACATGATGATGCCAATCATCAGGTTTATTACTAGCCTAGATTTCCCAAGGAGTTGCGCAGGCTGAAGAATGATATTGAGAGCAGTAATTTAGTACCGAGCTGGACCCAGGCGGTTATGCCGGCCTCATTTAAATTCGCAATGGAAAAGCCCATATATTTGAAGGTACCGAGCAGAGGAAGGTTGAAAGCGATACCTGCCGTCAACAACGCCATGATGCTTCCAGATGTGGTGTGCCTATCTGAGATTATGTGCGCGATAAAAAATTGACTCAGACCGAGCCGACCGTATTTTTCGAATTTCTGCATCTTCAATTTGCGACCGCACTATCCACGTACAACTTTTTCAGCCCTGTTCGAAACACACCGTACCCGTCCCTTTTCGATTCGATACAAAACGTCAGCTGCTTCGGCTATGGCGACCTGATGAGAAATTACAATGACCGGAATATTCTTGCTGATTTTCATGATGATTTTGATAAGTTCAACCTCAGTATCCTTGTCAACCGCCGCAGTCGGTTCATCCAGGATCAATAATTGAGGCTTCTTTGCAAGAGCCCTGGCGATCGAAATACGCTGGCGTTCGCCTCCTGAAAGTTGCATGCCGCCGACACCAACATTGGTTTGCATGCCTTCTTTCAACAGTTTGATGAACGGCCAGGCTCCAGCTTCCTTGACGGCGGATTCGATTTCACTTTGCTTGATGTCATCGTCAAACGCCGCAACATTCTGGGCTATGCTCTTCTGCAACAGGTTGGACTCCTGGGTCACATAACCGATCATCTGACGCCATTTGAAAACGTTGATGGTATCGAGATTTTGATCGCCGATTACGATTTTCCCCGCATCTGGCCGGTAGAACCCGCAGATCAGATCAACAATGGTCGTCTTGCCGGAACCGCTGGGACCGATGATCGTCGTAAGCCCTTTTTCCGGAATACTCAGTGATACATCCGACAGGATAGATCTGTTGCCATAGGAGAATGAGACGTCTTCAAAGGTAAGGACCGCAGGCAGAACCGGATCACTCAAACCTTTGTGAACTTCCGCATGTGCGGCGATATCGTTTAGAAACTCGTCGAATTTTACGAGGGCGTAGCGGGTATTGGCGATGGCTTGAAATTTCTTCAGAAGAACAGCGAGATGCCCATTCATCCTCATAAGAACAACGGCCATGAAGCCTATTTCCACCAGGCTTACTTCAAACACGCCGCGAGCCACATAAACGCCGAGCACAACTGCAATTAAGAAGATCAATTGCTGTGAAGCAGTCAGTAACCTCTGGGCTCTGACTCTTAACAAATTGGCGCTAACCAGAGCGTCGTTTGCTCCAGCTAGCGTGGCAAGGAGTTCCCTCTCACGGGCCATTGCCTTGAAGGCCTTGAAGGCCTGCATCCCCTGAGAGAGGTCAGTAGCCAGATCGCGAAGGTTTTCGATCTGTCCGGCACCTGCGCTCCGAGCCATATTGAGCATGGGCCGGGCTACCAGGACCGCTATTACGCCCATCAATGCCGCGAAAAGAAGTAGATGCCACGACACAGCCAGACCGACAACGACATACACAAGCAGCATGAGTGTCGAAATGGAAACTTCGTGAAGCCTGTTGAAAATGGTTGTGGCGCGATCAATTTCCTGGGTCATGAGATTGACGATCAACCCATGCGGTTTCTCAGTGAAATATCCCCAGGATACCCTTCTCAATCCATCAATTATTTTCTCCCGAAAATTCCGCGCAATGAGTACCGATGTATTGTCTATAAACAGGCCCACAAAAAGCTCAGCGACCACTTTCAGCGCCATGGTGACAATCAGAACAATAAAAACGTCATAAAATCCGTAGCTAAAATCTATCGTGCCGAAAAACTTCTTTACATAGCCTATGAGCGGATTGCTGACGCTCTGTTCGACACCGAGCGTTAACAGTGGCAATAGCATCGATGCGCTGATTAACTCCAGCCCGGCCATAACAAGCGCTGCCAAAAAGACAGCGATTGTCCGGCGCGAAAAATGCTTCAGAAAATAGCCAAATGCATCCAAAAACTCCCAGATCGAACCACCTTTCATCTTGTGGCTCTGCCCGGAATTTTGATTTGATATTTTTGCGCTGTTTTTCATCTAATCGCTAAGTTCAGTCCGCAGTACGGCTTTTAGCCGTTCAGCTTTTCGACGTATAAGTCGGTCAGGAAAATAGATGCCATCAACCAGTGACTTCGCAAATCTGGGCCGGCTCTTCGCGAGCGTGGCGGCCAAAGCCTGAAAGCCGGTTGCTGGTGAGCTGCTTCCTGGCCGGAAGGGTGGTTCAAAAAGGGATTTGTTCCAGTAGTGATCCCGTAGTCGCCCTACCGACAGCAGCTCTTTTTCGGACAGCAAAGGCTTCCAGCTCCCGTCAGGACAATAATGAATGATGCCTGACCCCGACTGCCTGGCCGAAAAAAATGGGTCACCGTCAAACAAGGCTTCAAAGTCCAGCTTCCCTATCCTCTGATCCAGCCAGTCCGGCAAGCGGGCCCGTCCGGCAAACAGATCATTACTCGAAACCAGGCAAACCTGATCCGGATAAACATCCCTGAGAGCCATGCCTGCGGAGACGGAAAGGTGCCAGAGCGTAAGGAAATATCTGAAATTCCGGGCACCATTCGGGACTCTGTCAGGATAGGTCCGCCAATATAACGAAGCCGCGATAGCTTCGACCGGATCGCGAAGCAGGATTATGAGCTTCAGATATGGAATCTGTCTCTGGTAGATCCTAAACCAAAACTCAGGATGAAGATCAAGCGCAACCCACCCGGTCTTGCGTTTCGTACCCGCTAATACATCAAGTGCCGCTGCAATCACCTGAACGCAGCTCATTCCCTCTCGCGGTGCTGCGCTTTCCACCACATTGTCCAGAGGCAAATCAAAATCCTCTATCGGACAACGGGTTTCATTACGCTGCGGATTCATATAACGCGGACGCGTCAAGTAAGCCTGAAGGAAGCGGCTCATCTGCTTAGCATTTCCAGGATTTTTCTCCCCCAGATACCGGTGCAGTAGTGCATCCACTCGCAGCGCGGCGGGCCCATCAGCCTGATCCGAAATCAGTTGAACGAAGGCACTCTTTCCGCAACGCGCCGGTCCGCCGATCAGGCAACGAGTGAATGATTTCTTATCCACGGTATGGCTGTCTCAACAACGACCCTTCCGGTCGCGGCTAGCCCTTACCAAGGTCAGTAGCTCAGGCCCACAGACATCCAGCATTTTTGTAATCACTATTTGTGCAATGGCATTGGGCGAATGACTCGATACATATATCGTTTCAATTTGCGCACCGCGCCTTTGCATCACTTTTGGAATGACATTGAGATAAGATTCGATTTCATCGAGCGTTAATTCCTGCTTGCGCTTGCGTATCTGCTCGGGATCGTCAGTCAGCATGAAGACGGTCAAGGGTTTGCGGGCTAAACGTACGAAGATGCGATGGACCAATTCCAAACCAATATTTTTGATTCTGTTTTTAGTCACGAGATCATAAATATAACGGTCAACGAGGAATATCTGCTGAGTGCAATAAGCGTCAAAGAAAAGATTATTCAATTTCTTCAGATACATATGATATCCCTGCGCGAGCACATAGTTTTCCTGGACGCTCCCTGGAAGGCGACGGTAAACCCAGCGTAATAAGCAGTGAAAAAAGCCCCTCTCGGCTTGCTCTTCATTGGAATTATTATTCCCCGTCGCCTGCCCCACTTCTGTCTTGCGCTTGGAGTATTTCCAGCCAGTGATGTGGTGAAACGAACCGAACCGAAGAGGCAAGCCTTGAAAAATGCGTTCAACTTCGGAGCATGTCGTGGACTTGCCGACGCCATCGGGACCATGGATCGAAAAAAAGAGGGGCGTAGCAGAGTGAACGAAATAGAAATGCCGGAATGTGAAACGCTTAAGGCGCGTCTTTAGGGGAAGGGGTTCCGTCTCACCATTGTTTGATCTTTTTTTTGTGATCAAACCTTCCAAATGTTTCGTTTCTTCCAGCGACTCTACAAGAGTCGCACGCAACCTGATTTCAGGGCCGAAGATAGATTTGGCTACCGGCTCGGCCTCATGCGCCTTGATGCCCAGCTTGCGAAGCACGCGATCTGTCTTTGATATTTTTCCGGTCCGGCATCCCTGAAGGATCTCTAGAAATGCTATCCAGGGCCTGGTAGGAACCGGAATTCCCAACGCCGGATCGAACCTGATTTCGACGTCTTTCGTGGTAATGGATATTGAAGATGAAATCTGAATTGTATCCCGCGCTTCCAGAAATGCCCACCTGCGTCCGATATCTGTGGCCGACAGGTCGAACAGCAATATAAAGCAGACATCTGCACCAAGTTTTGAATGGCAATACAGCCCATGCTCGCGGGCTTTTTCCTGGATGAAATTCAGGAAATCGGGTTGCTCCGCCGTACTGATTATCAGATTTATATCATGCGAGGATTTGCCGGGAAGTTCGTGATAATCCCTGATAAAAACCAAATTCGGGAACATGGAACGCCAAGGCCACTTACCGGCAGATTCAAAAAAACTGCGAAGCCGATCCGAAAATGTTTCGTACGTGGTTTCGTCAGGACTGACTACTGTTTCGGCTCGGGTCATTTCACAAAGGGAAACTTGAACGGCATTATGAGGATTCTTCCAAAATAGCCGAAGCCATCTCTTCAAGATTCTCTGGCGGTTTATGAAATCCGCGGCGGTAGTTCATATTGTGGTGCAGTGGGTTCTTACGCATCGCCTGCTTGAAACTGAACCCATCAAGAACATCCAGTAACCAGGCCTGCAAGCGAACACCTTTCGGTTTATCCGCATCCTTGGCTATGCCGGCAATTACACTGGCCGCCCTATGGCAGGCGGACCCAGCACCGTAATAGTCGCAATACTCGACGAGTTGCTGTTCGATGGCTTCATTTTCCTCAACCTTCGGCAAACCCGTTGTCAGCAATTCAACAAGTTCATCATTATTGCGGGGCCTCAGACTTGCCGATACCCATTCGTCTCCCAGATTAACTTCAAGGTTGTGATCGACTGTTCCGGACAGTATGTCCATATTGATTACAGGGACTTTCAGAAGATACGCCTTCATGAACGAAGTCGTCGTCGGTGACAGCAGCGCCCTGTGCCGAACCGCAAACTGAGAGAAAGAGACGCGCTCATCAACCATCACTCGATGAGCATTCTTCGCCCCGAACCAGTACGGAATGTATTCCTTATAGCTTTCAACCTGCTCCAGAGGATGAGGCCGAATCTCAAATGTGAAATCGGTCTTCTCAAGCAGCGTCCTGATAGCATTTATGAGACCCGAAAAATCCTTGCATTGGGCAATGGTATCCTCAAGATTGCCCTCGTTCGACAGAAATTGAACGGTCGGCCTTCCAGCGTGATCATTGATTGACAGGAAACGCATGACAACGCCGACGGTTTTTGATCCAGGATCATATTTTATGCGTTCAGGCATATATTTGATCAGGTCGAAATTAGGGTTCCCGACCACATGCACCTTCTGCATGTCCTTGTCGCTCAAAACCGTTTTCATCTCATTATATTCGATACTCCCCCAAATAAGGATGGCGTCAATATCTCTGAGATGGTCAGGACTTTCGACAAAATGTCTCGCCAGCGAATCATGCCGCGGGATTAAACCCTCGCCGTCGTGGAAAACGAGCTTCGTGTCGGGGAAATTCGGCTTGACCTTGTCGCTGTAACTTCTGGAGTTGAATACGACAACTTCAGGTTTCCAGTATTTGACGGTCCGCACGAAATCGCGCGTCCCCGTGACCAAGACATCACATCCAAATTTCTCAAGAAGCTTTGCCAGCAAACAGGCACTAGCAACATCCCTGCGGCGCGTAAACGCTCGGATTACAATACGCGGCCGACCCATCTGTCAGTTAGAGCCTTGCTTATTGATGGTGAGGAAAGACCAAGGTTCAAGTACATAGCCGTTAACCTGCCAGTCGCCGATCATTGAGGTCGCGTTTGATTTGTTGCTTTGACTCTTTGCCGCTTCAATCGCGACTGGGTCAAAATCATGGTCTGGTTCTATGCTGACCGATTCAACGCCCGGTGTATCTTTCAGCATCCCGCGCACAATGTCTTCTGAGTAAATATTGAAGTAATGGAATTTTTGCAGTTCACCGTCGGCATCAAAATTTGATGCCGCTTCTTCATCACATGCTTGTATCCGGAAGCTGCGATTGCCGATCATCATTCGAACTTGAACGATGCGTTTAGCAACCCGAGCCAGTTCATCAAGAGGCCGGTCGATCGATGGAAGATGGAGAAGCACATTGTTACAAAGGACGATATCGAACTCGTTGTCGCTGTAGGGAAGATTAAAGATGTCCGCTTGGACGAACTCCATGTCAGGAAATGCTTTTCTGGCCCGTTCGACATATTCCGGTGTTGCGTCCGCGCCAACATATTCAAATCTGCAATTGATTTGCTTACGAAGGGAGACGAGATAGTGCCCCGACCCACATCCAACATCCAGAATGCGGTCTCCTTCACGCACCATGCCGGACACACGCTTCGCAGCGGCGATGCTGCTCTGCATTTCTGGCAGTTCTCCGATCGCGCGCCTATATAGAAGATCGCCGTATTTAGGCCCCGACTCAGCATTCAGCCACGCGCCTCGCCACTTATCTTTACTCATAAATGAAGTTTCCGATTTTCCCATTGCTTAATGTGCGTTTCTGAATTGGTCCAAATGACGTCCAGGACCAGCTACGTGTGCTTCTGCGCAATACAATCCACCCACCCGTCACCATAGAGAATTTTCGAATAGGTGTGATCGTGGAAATAATGAAAGGGGGCCATGAATTTGCGTATATTGCTTCGCTTCACGTATCGTTTCAAACGGCGCGGTTCTTCAAACCCCTCATCTGCCAAGAGGCCGTTGATATAACTTATGGAGTGAGTTTCCCATTTTTTTTGCCTGGCAGGTATTTTGAATAGAGATGCAAAAATCTTCGTCCAGACAAGGACTTCACTAGTGTCCTGTCAAATGATTCGCCAGTCTTTTCGACCATTTTCTCGTTGATGAATTCTTCGACAGCCCAAAGCATCTCCGGTTTGATGTTATCGACGAATTCAGAGAACAGCGGATCCTCGGCATAGGCGTCACGCAATGCGTCGTGAATACGGGTTTCAATAATTCCGCCACCAGCCATGAAGCTGGTGTAGAGGTATCCTCCCTTACGAGTGATCCGGCCCAGCTCACTTATCGTCTGCTCGACCTGGTTGGGATCAGCAAGCATCTGTGATGACGCCATCGCAACACACAAAATCGAACTCCTCGTCCTCGAAAGGGAGGTCTATGACATTACCAGAAATGAACTTTATCTCATCATGTGGGATCTGATAGTGATCCATATTCTTGCGGGCTGTGCCATACCACTCATCGCCCAAATCCATGGCTATGATATCACGCGCGCCCATTTGGTGGAAGGCTATCGCATTCCGGACAATGCTCCCACACCCGCAATCGAGAATTTTCTTACCTGAGAAAAATCCGGGCTCAACCTGAAAATATTTTTCGTCCGTAATCCCCATGAGCCGTGTTCGCGCGGATTCGTCTTCACCGATGCGCGTATGCTGCGCATGGTAGACATCTCTAGTATGAGCATTAATTTCTTACTCAGAAATATTACGTGCATCGTCGGACGCCATTTGCGTACCCTCCAATAAATCCAATGGGGCTGAGTTTCATTACCGTTGGCTAACGCCGGTTCGCTAAACCAAAAGAGCTCATGCAAAAAATGGTTTCTGCAGGTCTGGTCTTGCAGATTTTTTAATTATTTTACTTAACATTTCTGAATCTAACTCTCTGTCCAAAAATAACTTCGCGGCTTCATCAGTGAAATCTGCGTTGCGCGTGCAACTTATTTCTTTCGATTTATCCTGATCAATGGGTAGAAAGTTTAATATTTCTTTCGAAGATATGCGCTCAACAAGAGATCTTTGAACTGTTTCGACAGATTTCATCGCAAATACAAATGGGTCTTCTTGATTAAACTTTGGAAGAGCATGATACAGTATAGAACCACTATCCAGTCCTTTTAAAATAAGATGTATTGTTGCCCCAACATAGTTTGGATGATTATTAAATAGTGCCCAAAAATTACATGATGAACCACGATAGTATGGAGATACACCCATATGAATATTCATCGCTTGATTTTCCACCAAAAAATCAATTAACCAACCTTTTATATAGCTTGCGCCAAAAATTACATAAATATCAGAAGTCAATGCCTTGCTAAGTTGATTTTTACTCAAGTGATTCAAATCACCTAACTTC